>OX104063.1:138286120-138431612 GCA_944474145.2 Dicrocoelium dendriticum
TCTGCGTCTCATTTAGTGTCGGCGTATCCGCCAGATCCGCCTTCACATCGTGCTGCTTCAGGCCATTCAATGTAGGCCAGTCGATCTCTGAACGGTTGCTCAAGAGACAGTCAAAGTGTTTCCGCCAGACCTGCATTATGTCTGCAGTCTGGGTGCAGGTAGCGCCTGAACTACCATCGATCAGTGTCCTCAGCGGCTCCAATCTCGGTCCATACACCGCCTTCAAGGAGTCAAAGAATTCCTTGCGTTGGCGGCGTTCGGCGTAGCATTCCATCTGCTTCGCCTTCTCCGTCCACCATGCATTTTTAATGCGACGGAGCTCTCGGGTCAGTCGCCGTCGAAGTTTGCGAAACTGACTCTTCTTCCCCAAGTCACTGGGGTCTGCAACATGTGCAGCAAATGCTGCATTCTTCTCTGACACCAATGCGTCAATCGTCACATTGTTGTCATCAAACCAATCAGGCCGCTTACAGTTTGCGCGCCCGATGGTCTCCTCCGCAGCAGCTGTCACCTGGTCGCGAATGTGGTGCCACAGGTCGCCCACTGTGGCTATACAGTCCACATCACCACACAGGCGTGCAGCCATCGCCTTCTCCAGCTCAGTACGTTTCGCCACAGTACCGAGGGAGAGAATGTTCAATTTACGCCGATTCACGGCGGGAGTGCAATACGTAGATTTACGAAAATATATGCACACTTTGATCTGCATCAATTTGTGATCAGTGCCACATTCAGCTCCACGCAGTACACGTGTCATGCGCACTTCACGCATATCACGCTGACGTACGATGACATAGTCGAGCAGGTGAGCGTGACCACTCCGTGGGTGCGTCCAAGTTGCTATATCACTCGCACTCAGTGCAAACCGAGTGTTCGTGATCGTCAGGCCGTGAGTGGCACACAGTGAGAGCAGCCTGTGACCGTTCGCATTCACTGAAGCAATACGATGCGCACCGATAACAGCTGTCCACGCTGATGCATCACGCCCAACGCGCGCATTGAAATCACCCAGCAGAAATAGTCGGTCGCTCTTCGGCACAGACCGTATCACGGAGGATAGCTCAGTGTAGAACTGATCACGCGTGTCATCAGGATAACACATGGTCGGACCGTACGTGCTTATGAAAGTAGCAAACTTACCTCTTCCGAGTCGTAGGCGAACAGTCATCAGTCGCGCGCTGATGCCCGTTGGTTCACCTACCAGCTGGCCATGGAGGCGATCGGATATTGCAAATCCGACCCCATGTTCACGTGGTGCTGAGGCGGCGTTCCCCACCCAGTAGAATGTGTAGCCAGCACTTGCTTCATGTAACTTACCTTGTTCAGCGAGCCGAGTTTCACTGAGCGCCGCAATATCGATATGGTAGCGCGCAGCTCCATTGCGACCAGTGCAGTGCGTCGCTCCGGGCGCTCGCTCGAGTTCCGGTCCAGTAGTGTGCGCACGTTCCAGCACCCGATGCTGAGTGCTTTGCGCGCAGGCATACGATTGCATTGGTGGGCAATCGCACGCGAGGTGGTCGTTGTCCTTCGGAGGTTTGCTTGAGGGACTCCACCCGGAGCCTTTGGCTCAATAGCCTGACCCACAAGGCAGTGAGTGGTTTGGTGGTTTGCTTGAGGGACTCCACCCGGAGCCTTTGGCTCAATAGCCTGACCCCCAAGGCAGTGGGTGGTTTGGAGGTTTGCTTGAGGGACGCCAACCGGAGCCTTTGGCTCAATAGCCTGACCCACAAGGCAGTGGAGAGCAGATCCAGCTCGGGAATGTGATTGCAGAGACAGATGGGGATCTGCTTGACGGCCGTCACACGCAGCCTTTTAGGTTCTGGAACAGTTATCATATGTTTTGCGACCGTAATTGGATACGCACCTGCGACCACGGCCAGACGCAGGTGGGTTTTTGGCGGGTTTGCACCAATTTGACCAGGGGCTGCCTGGCTTGAGGCGGGCAGTAGCAAACCATTGAACACCCGGAGGTGTCCTCCCACCGTCAGAGACAATGCGTGGCACTCGTGCTCTACGCCAATCGAGCTGTGAGCTTATAACCCGTAAACCTGTTGTCTCCCATGGCTAGTTTTTACGGGAAGAGGGCCATCGACCACTTCCTAACCTCCGGAGAGGATGGACTAGGATACTGCCAGGGCGCCCAATCCTGACAGGAGAACGACTCAGGTCCTCAGCCAAAGCCTTCGATTAAATGAACACCCGAAAGGCAGCGGGTCTAGCACATGGTCAGTTAGCCGACTCATGCGGATTGGTGTCCTGGATCTTAGCAGGGAGAAGGGCGAAACCTAACTCCCACCCAGCGGTCGCCACGTGGAGGCGCCCAGGACATGAGACTATGGAGCAACAGTAGCAGCAGTGGGTAGACCATCTGTCAGGATCTAGCCACCACCAGCCTCAGCGCACCATAAGCTCTCCCGCCATATATATATATATATATATATATATATATATATATATATATATAATGTCTTTGTAGTATTTTTGGGTGACTGGTGGACATTTTGTACTTATCGCGGATTCGTTGTTGTTAACCTTTATTCATATGCAGATTTATCGAAGATTTATGTTAGTGTAGCCGTATTCGTTAACAGACATATTTTATTTGATAATGTCATTTTAAGTGATTGGCTGTTGCTTGATATCCCCAGTGCGGCTGCGCTGGATGTGCATATTGACAAGGTGCTTACCTGTCTATTACTCACTATCTCGTCCATACTGGCTCCAGGAGACACTTGGTCGTTGCTGGAGGGAACGGGTGCGCGGTCCTTGTGGTCGTGTTAGGCTCGAAGAGTGTTTCTATGCACTCAGTGTGGAGCGGACTACAGTCCAGCCACCGCCTTATGTGCGGTTGATTCTCCAAATACAGCGTGCTTGTGTTTGCCTGAGAAGGAGTGCGGGCTGGCTCCGTTGATGAAACGTGGCTCCCATCCACATGCCTCCCGGTCTTATTCCTTCGGGTTTACACCGGATATAGAGTGTGTGGTTGGAGCTGTGGGTGATGCAACACAAGCCACCCATGGTCCCTCTGTACGTGCAGGCGTCCTTTGCCTGGCAACAATGACAGGCAAGTTCGAAACCGGATGTCGCCTACCATATATAAATATTTATATGGCGGAAGAGCCAATCGTGCGCTAAAGCTGGTGGTGGCTAGATCCTGAGATATGGTCTACACACTGCTGCTACTGTTGTGCCATTGACTCATATCTTGGACGCCTCATGGCGACTGATGGGTAGGAGTTGGGTTAAGCCCTTGCTAAGATCCAGGACAACAATCCGCATGAGTCAGTGAACTGACCATATGCTAGACCCGCTGCCTTTCGGGTCTACATTTAATGGGCTTTGGCTGAGAACTCGAGTCGTTTTACTGTGGACGTTAGCAAGTGGTCAGTTGCCCTTTCCCCCTAAAATCTAACCACGGGTTCTAAGCTCACAGCTCGATTGGCGTAGAGCACGAGCCCCACGCATTGTCTGTGACGGCGGTCGGGCACCTCCGGGTGTTCAATGGTTTGCTACTGTCCGCCTCAAGCCAGGCAGCCCCTGGTCAAATTGGTGCAAACCCGCCAAAAACCCACCTGCGTCTGGCCGTGGTCGCAGGTGCGTATCCAATTACGGTCGCAAAACATATGATAACTGTTCCAGAACCTCAAAGGCTGCATGTGACGGTCGTCAAACAGATCGCAATCTTTCTCTGCAATCACATTCCCGAGCTGGATCTGCTCCCCACTGCCTTGTGGATCAGATTATTTAGCCAAAGGCTCCGGTTGGCGTCCCTCAAGCAAACGTCCAAACAACCCACTGCCTTGTGAGTCAGGATATTGAGCCAAACGCTCCGGGTGGAGTCCCTCAAGCAAACCTCAGAAGCACAATCGCCACGTCGCGTGCGATTGCTCACAAATGCAATCGTATGCCTGCGTGCAAAGCACTTAGCATCGAGTACTGGAACGTGCGCACACTACTGGACCGGAACTCCAGTGAACGCCTAGAGCGACGCACTGCACTGGTCGCGATGGAATTGGGGCGGTACAACGTCGATGTTGCGGCGCTCAGTGAGACCCGACTAGCTGAGCAAGGTAAATTGCATGAAGCAAGTGCTGGCTACACATACTACTGGGTGGGGAACGCCGCCTCAGCACCACGTGAACATGGGGTCGGGTTTGCAATATCCGATCGCCTCCATAATCAACTGGTGAGTGAACCAACGGTCATCAGCGCGCGACTAATGACTGCTCGTCTACGACTCGGGAGAGTTAAGCCTACCACTTTTATAAGCACGTACGGTCCGACCATGTGTTATCCTGATGACACGCGTGATCAATTCTACACTCAGCTATCCTCCGTGATACAGTCTGTGCCGAAGAGCGACCGACTATTTCTGCTGGGTGATTTCAACGCGCGCGTTGGGCCTGATGCATCGGTGCGGACAGATGTCATCGGTTCGCGTGGCGTTGGTTCAGCGAATGCGAACGGTGACAGGTGGCTGTCACTGTGTGCCACTCACGGCCTGACGATCACGAACACTCGGTTTGCACTGAGTGCAAGTGACATTGCAACTTGGACATACCCACGGAGTGGTCAAGCCCTCCTGCTCGACTATGTCATCGTATGTCAGCGTGATATGCGTGAAGTGCGCATGACACGTGTACTGCGTGGAGCTGAGTGTGGCACTGATCACAAGTTGGTGCGCACCAAACTGTACATATATTTTTGTAAATCGATGTATTGCACTCCCGCCGTGAATCGGCGTAAATTGAACATTCTCTCCCTCGGTACTGTGGCGAAACGTACTGAGCTGGAGAAGGCGATGGCTGCACGCCTGTGTGGTGATGTGGACTGTATAGCCACAGTGGGCGACCTGTGGCACCACATTCGCGACCAGGTGACAGCTGCTGCGGAGGAGACCATCGGGCGCGCAAACTGTAAGCAGCCTGACTGGTTTGATGGGAACAATGCGATGATTGGCGCATTAGTGTGTGAGAAGAATACAGCATTTGAGGCACATGTGGCAGACTCCACTGACTTGGGGAAGAAGATTCAGTTTGGCAGAATTCGACGGCGACTGACCTGAGAGCTCCGTCGCATTAGAAATGCATGGTGGACGGAGAAGGCGAAACAGATGAAATACTACGCCGAACGCCGCCAACGCAAGGAATTCTTTGACTCCTTGAAGGCGGTGTATGGACCGAGATTGGAGCCGCTGAGGACACTGATCGATGGTAGTTCAGGCGCTACCTGCACCCAGACTGCAGACATAATGAAGATCTGGCGGAAACACTTTGACTGTCTCTTGAGCAACCGTTCAGAGATCTACTGGCCTGCTTTGAACGGCCTGAAGCAGCACGATGTGAACGCGTCTGGCAAACACGCCGACACTGGATGAGACGCAGAGAGCACTTGCTCAGCTGCGAAACGGCAAGTGTGCTTGTGCCAACGGGATCGCGCCCGAAGTATTGAAACACGGCGGATCCGCGTTGGCGACTGCGCTGCACCACTTGCTGCAACGCATGTGGATTGAGGACGAGGTGCCTCCTGGACTGAATGATGCCGTTGTGCTACCACTGCACAAGGGCAAAGGGAGCAAGCAATGTTGCACAAATTATCGTGGCATCAACTTGCTCAACCACCTCATCAGTCAGGTTGTGGAACCAAACGTGGCGGAAGAGCAAGTGGATGCCGTTCGGGTCGCATTACTATCGGTATGGTATTTACGGCTCGTCAGTTGCAGGAGAAGTGTAGAGAACGACACCAGCCGTTGTACTCGCTTTTTGTTGATTTCACCAAGGCATTTGATACGGTGAACCGCGAGGCATTGTAGCTGGTGTTGGGTAAGTTTGGTTTCCCGAGCACGTAAGTTTAATTGGATGTCTGCACAGTGGTATGCAAGCGAGAGTGCAGCTGAGTGGAGAGACCTCTGATGACTTTGGAGGTGTCTCTGGTGTGAAGCAAGGCTGTGTCTTAGCTCCTGCCCTGTTTAATATATATCTTCATGTCATGATGTTTTGTTCTTTTGATGCCGCTTGTACTTACGGTGTTCGTGTGGAGCACCGTATTGATGGTGGGTTGCTGAACATTCGTCATTTCGGTGCGAGAACTCTAGTCTGTGAGACAACTATCCGTATGTTGCTGTTTGCTGACGACTGTGCGTTGTTTTCACACAGCGCGGATGAGTTGCAGCACATGACTAGTGCTCTGGCTTCGACAGCGGCCAAATTCGGGCTCACCATCAACACAAGCATAACTGATTGTCTCTTTTAGCCTTCACCGGTAGTGCAATCTTCAATACTGCCGCAAATCAGCATTGGTGCTGAAGTATTGGAAACCACCTCCCGCTTTTGCTACCTTGGGAGTGTGATGTCGACTGACCAGCAGCTACAGAATGAGCTGCGTATCAGCGTCTTGAAGGCAGCGGCGGCATTCGGGAAGCTAGAGTACCGAGTGTGGAACAACCATCAGCTTAGCATTGGCACGAAGCTGATGGTGTACAAATCCATGGTGCTGTCCGTTCTTCTGTAGGGCGGTGGAACGTGGACGATGTACCGGCGGGATGTGCGATATCTCCAGCGGTCCCATCAACAGTGTTTGCGGCGAATTCTGCGGATCGGATGGGGCGACAGAGTTGCAATCACGGAAGTGTTACGTCGAAGTGGAATGTATGCAGTGGACTGCATACTTTTGCTCAGACACCTGAGGTGGCTCCTTCATATGGATGCGGATGCTGAAACAAATATTACATGGTCAGCTGAGTATTGGGAAGCGGCATGTGGGGAAACCAAAGTTACGTTACCAGGACATGATTAAAGTGAGCGTCTCACGTTCTAATCTTGATTGCAGGTCATGGGAATCGAAGGCGGTTGATCGGCGTGCGTGGCGCGATCTCATCACGAAGGCAGTTGCTGAAGTGCGGGAGAAAGACCTCACGCATGCAGAGAAGATGCGGCAAGTGCGGAAGTGGCAAGCACCGATGGATTGTACTCCATCGACATCGAGTGCATGGTGCTGCAGCACATGCGGTCGCGGCTGCCGGAGTCAGGCAGGCCTAGTGAGCCTTGAGCGAGGCCACTCGGGACCAACTCCGATGCGACGACTGGTCCTGCAGAGTAGGCCCGCAGAACCAGCTCAGCATTTGTAGGTACGGTGCATTCGATTTACTGACCGCGTGTTTGCTTGATAAGTCTCTTTAGTTTAGGTGGCGGTTTTGCAATATTGTCCTGGTGTTTCTCTTTCTCATATAAATGCCTACCTGTACTCTCTTCTATATACTTGCACACTGCTGAAGCTAATTGTAGTTAATTTCGATAACATTTTCTCGTTTGTGTCATTTTCTTAGAATATATTTTCTGACCTCTTGAACTTATCGCGGATTCGTTCGTAACCAATTTATTTGATAGGCTCATTTAGTGAAGAGTTATGTCTCCGTAGCTGTATGCATTATTCGATTTATTTTATTTCATATCCTCGTTTCGAGTGATAGGCTGTTGCTTGGTGTCCCCGGCGTGGCAGCGCTGGATGTTCATGTTGACAAGGTGCTTACCTGTCTATTACCCACTATCTCGTCCATACTGGCTCCAGGAGACAGTTGGTCGTTGCTGGAGGGAACGGGTGCGCGGTCCTTGTGGTCGTGCTAGTATCTAAGAGTGGTTCCACGCACTCAGTGTGGAGCGGACTACAGTCCAGCCACCGCCTTGTGTGCGCTTGATTCCCCATATACAGCGTGCTTGTGTTTACCTGTAAAAGAGTGTGGGTCGGCTCCGTTGATGAAACGTGGCTCCCATCCACATGCCTCCCGGTCTTATTCCTTCGGGTTTACACTGGATATGGGGTGTGTGGTTGGAGCTGTGGGTGGTGCAGCGCAAGGCACCAATAGTCCCACTGTAGGCGCAGGCGTCCTGCGGCTGGATACAGTGATAGGCAAATCCGAAACCGGATGCCGCCAACCATATATATATATATATATATATATATATATATATATATATATATATATATGTATACCGTCAGGATGTGCGATATCTCGAGCGGTTCCATCAGCAGTGTCTGCGACGAATTTTGCGCCAGAGTTGCAGACACGGAAATGTTGCGACAAAGTGGGGTGTATCCAGTGGACTGCATCCTTTTACTGAGACACCTGAGATGGCTCGGTCATGTGTGGCGCATGGATTCAACTCGGATACCGAAACAACTGTTATACGATCATCTGAGTATTGGGAAGCGGCATGTGGGGAAATCAAAGTTACGTTACGAGGACATGATCAAAGTGAGCCTCACACGTTCTAATCTTGATTGCAGGTCATGGGAATCGAAGGCGGTTGATCGGCGTGCGTGGCGCGATCTCATCACGAAGGCAGTTGCTGAAGTGCGGGAGAAAGACCTCACGCATGCAGAGAAGAAGTGGCAAGTGCGGAAGCGGCAAGCACCGATGAATTGTACTCCATCGACATCGAGTGCATGGTGCTGCAGCACATGCGGTCGCGAGTGGCTTAGTCAGGCAGGCCTAGTGAGCCATGAGAGAGGTCACTCGGGACTACTACCGAAGCGCCGCGGTTCTGCAGAGAACGTAGGCAGCACCGGCGCAGCGTTTGTAGGTACGCTGCATTCGATTTACTAACCGCGTGCTTACATGCTAAGTCTATTTATTTCAGGTGGTGGGTTTTCAATTTTGCCCTAATGCTTTTCTTTCCTATATAAATGCCTAGTTATACTCTCTTCTATACACTTGCACACATCGCTTAAGCCACTTGTAGTTATTTCGATAACATATTCGTGTTTGTAGCATTTCCGTAAAATAAACCTTTTGACCTCGTGAACTTACCTCGTATTCTTTTGTAAACGTACTCTTTTGTGAACAACTTATTTCATATGCTCACTAAGTTAAGATTTATGTCACCGTTTGCTTGCGTGCTAAGTCTGTTTATTTCAGGTGGTGGGTTTCCAATTTTGTCCCAATGCTTTGCTTTTTCGTATAAATGTCTACCCGTACTTTGTTCTATAAACTTGCACACGTCACTTGAGCCAATTCTAGTCCTTTCCGAAAACATTTTTGTGTTCGTGGCATTTCCGTAAAGTTTTCCTTCCGACCTCGTGAACTTATCTCGCATTCTTCTGTAAACAACTTACTTCAGATGCTCATTACTTTAAGATATATGTCACCCTTTCCTAGTGAGCCGTGAGCGAGGCCACTCGGACCACTACACAAGCGACGACGGGTCCTGCAGAGGAGGTAGACAGCACCGGCGCAGCTTTTGTAGGCACGCTGCATTCGATTTACTAACCGCGTGCTTGCATGCTAAGTCTCTTTATTTCAGGTGGTGGGTTTTCAATTTTGCCTAGATGCTTTTCTTTCTCATATAAATGTCTACCTGTACTCTATTCCATTAACTTGCGCACTTCGCTTAAGCCAATTGTATTCGACATCCATAGCATTTTGTGTTCTAGGTATGCCGTAGAGTATACTTTCTGACCTCGCGAACTTATCTAGGATTCGTTTGTAAACAACTTATTACATATGCTCATTAACTTAAGGTTTATGTCACCGTTTCCTTATGTATTAATCGAGTTATTTTCTTGTATCTCTCTCTCTCTCTCTCTCAAATGATTGGCTGTTGTTTGATATCCCCGGTGTGGCTGCGCTTGATGTGCATGTTGACAAGGTGCCTACCTGTCTATTACTCACTATCTCGTCCATACTGGCTCCAGGAAACAGTTGGTCGTTGCTGGAGGGAACGGGTGCGCGGTCCTTGTGGCCGTGTTAGCCTCGAAGAGTGGTTCCATGCACTCAGTGTGGAGCGGACTACAGTCCAGCCACCGCCTTATGTGCGCTTGATTCCCCATATACAGCGTGCTTGTGTTTGCCTGTAAAGGAGTGTGGGCCGGCTCCGTTGATGAAACGTGGCTCCCATCCGCATGCCTCCCGATCCTATTTCTTCGGGTTTACACTGGATATGGGGTGTGTGGTTGGAGCTGTGGGTGGTGCACTGCAAGCCACCCATGGTCCCTCTGTAGGCGCAGGCGTCCTGTGGCTGGCCACAGTGACAGGCAAATCCGAAACCGGATGCCGCCAACCATATACATCACCATCTGTGTGCAGGTTTTTTGCGATCGGAACCGTGGGGGAATATGATAACGGGAATAGAGTAATAAAAGGAATAAAACAGGAAAATATTTGTACATCTTCTCACTTATTTATTTTGAGTGATTTTGTATGTTTCTGATTGGAGAAGGGAAGGAAAATCACCGCAGGAAGCACAGGCATACGACCGCTACTAATTTCGGGTTTGAGGCACGACTTCCGAAGTTTCCAACCAGCGGCACTCAGCATCCTTGAGACTTCATCCAGGAAGTCGAGAATTACCAACCAACACCACCTGTTTTGTCAGCTTTTTCATCCTGCTTTTACATCTTGTAGGCTGTCCACCACGCCGCCTCCTCCATCCTTGTCCAGCGACCACGAACAAGGCACTACGCGGAAGACGCTGAACGGGCATACGCAGTACGTGTCCAAACCATAGTAGTTAACGCAGCGAGACAAGCGCCTTGGGGGAATGGCTTCCTCCACTCAAGTTACGCTGTCTGACTTCAACGTTGGTTATCTAGTGAAGCCACTACATAGGCGGTGGAGAGGCAGTATACAACAGCTGCGTTCAGGCCCGTCAAAAAGTCCGCACATATCCTAATTTGACCGCGGGGTTTTCTAAAAATTACTGTAGAATCTGTCCAATCTGAATAATTTATTGCATGAATCACTACTACTATCTAAGCGATCCAGTTCTTGATCAACCATAAGGATGTCTGCGTAAGCTAGGGGCGCTTTGCGCGAAATACTGGGACGGCATCAGGGACAGTAAGCCTTCCATTTTTGCGCACTTATCGAGACCTACTCGGAATATTGAGGCATGTTTTTCTCTGGGATTCCCTCCAATGCCGTCGTTTTGCGTGCCATTGGGGTCTTTATTTGATTAGAACATCCAATAGGTTAAAACCTTTGATCCAGTCCAACCCTAGGCAGTTCAATTTGTGGTACGCCTTGACAAAGATCGTTCCCCACTCAGTGCGATCGGCAAAACGGCATTCACATTCCACTTGACCCAACAAAGGTAGATCAGAATCCGAAGCACTTCTGGCTCGCTGCTCTGTCACGTCGATGGCAGGTGATCTGACTATCTTCTACAGATTTTCTGATATCACCGTAATATATAAGGTTGTATCAATATACAACCTAACCAACATTCCGTTGATGACGTTGCTGACAAACTTCCATCTATCGTTGACGCTACCAGTGAAGTTGGCCTTCACTCTCCTGGCAAAATGTTTGTGTACTTTCTGTCGGATACATGATGCTTACCTGAATGCTTGTCTTGACCTCCATTGGCTTTCCTTGTATCCTCGTCCATGACACTTTTGACACACCTGCCTGTTGAAAGTACATCACAGAACAAAGTGCCACTCACCTCAGCACTAGCAGGCCGATGGGGGTTCTTCTGGTTGGTGTTTAGCGTGTTCGGCGGACGTGGTCTTTCTTTTAGAGATTGTCTGAAGCGTGATGTCACCGAGGTTTGCCTTAGAATCAATCATTGTTGAGTCATGTTTCAAATTAATGATTCGTTGAGCGTCTGCAATGTAACGTCTGAATCGCACTCTAGTTTACCCGGCATTCTGGCTCTTATCTCGGCATCCTTCCGAGATTGTAAGCTACATACCAAAATCAAACATTTAAACTGATCCTGAACTGTCCTGAACTTTTGGCACTCTCGCTTTACGATTGCCGCATGAGGCTGTCAGCGTTTCTCTTGCACAGGTTCGAACATTGTTACTGACTAGTGAATAAAGAAGACTGATCGTCGAATATTTTGCGGCGAGTAACCGTTTCATCCAACTTAAAGTCATGTGCATCTTTCGGTAGAATGGATTTGACACACCTGTCGTGTTCCATAGTTCCGGGATTCTGCAGCAGCAGCCAAAGGTTTGACGTTCGGTACCCGGATCGAAGTTGTTCGACTGAACCGAACTTAGTGGTTAAGACAATTACCGGCAATAGGGACGCTATCTCAGTCAGTGAGTGTGAACTATCACGGAACAAGTTTTAGAGTGCAGAGCACTCCCTAACATTTCTCTGCCTCGTATGCGGTCGTTTTGCCCCGACTGCTCGAGATTAATTTCGACGGGTGTGGTAAACAAATCAACTAAAAACAAATGTTTGCTCATTTCCCTAATACACATTTAATATACTTCTTTCGAGGATACTGGTTTACTGTACTCGAGTACCCGGTTCGTAAGTGCGTATCCCTATTACCTAGAACCGGATTAGAGAATGTGAGGTTTGAATTAATTGGCCGCGCACTCTTCGTAAGCAAGCAAGTTGATCGCGACGGGTATGCGGACACTGAAAGATTCCCGCGCTTTTTACTCTAGGAATAATCCCAGTTGAGCGTCGTCATTCTGGGTTAGCTCCTGGGTATCTAAAACTGTCTGGCTCCAATGTAGACGGTGAATCGATATGCGCAATGCCCCCCCCCCACACACACACACGGGTACTGCTGCCCTTCAGTCGATAATATCGCCTATCGAATGGACCGCATTTAGGATTTCGCGTCCGTTAATGGTTCAATGGTGTATGATGGGATAAAAATCATAACTTTACAAGACCCACAGGATGGATATGCAAAAGAAAATTAATGTTTACCTCGACCTCCTGCCACACCATCTGTTTAATCAGATTGAATTAGTTCCTTTCATTTCACTTCTGTCGTGTCTTATTGACCACTTGGATGAAATTCGCCCACTCGGACCAAGCTCGCACCTTTGTTACTTGCAATCATTTAAAACTACTTCACAGTAGATGCGAAAATCGCCAATCTAACCTATTGTTCACCATAGATAATTCACCACTTCAGTTGACTATCCTGGTGACTGTGGATCTTTCAATGTTGAACGTGTGGTGAGAGGTAGATGGCCACCGTAAGCCTTGCGACTGAGTTGCTGTTAGCACAGCGATAATACGCGCACCGGGAGTATATCAGATCCAACCGCAGCATCTCGAGCCCGTGTGTGGTAAGAGCAATCACACATCATGCGACATCGACCAAGCATGCACGGGAGAGTGAATCAGCTCAGTGTTGCGAGGCCGCTGGTCCGCCAGCGAAACTGCGCGCATTACACGGTAGTGTCCCACCAAGCTGCTAGCTTAATGGAGATAAGGAATGGCTTTTTACAAAATCGCTCATGTATACATGCCTTTGACTGATCTTGAAAATATGATCAGTTTATTGCACCAGAATTTTTCAAATTTGTTTCTTTAGTGAACAATTTTTAGGCTTCGTATGCAAGGAATAAATCTTTGTTTTTCGACCGTATTTTCTAACTGTTGGCTGTAGGAACGCAGCATCTAAGCTTATTAAGTTATACACAGAAACGTGCACACACATCTTTCACGTTGGCAGCCGTTCATTCAGAAACTGTTTTTACTATTTCTCATCTATCGCAATGGATCAGGTGTTTGTTTCCACACACTAATTTGTGCTCATTTAGTTATACCCATATTTAGCCATTTCGAAGGTCGAAATTCTCTATCATCTTGTGTCATGTAGTAAACAATTGTTTTACTGAGTGAGAAAGTTGTTATACTATCACAGACTTGTGGAACGTATTTAAAAGGCACGCCGTTTTATCCCAAATAGGTTTGATCTAAGCCTAGCCTGGATTTTGCGTTTCCCTATGAATGCCCTATACAGCGAAAGAAATCACATGTTGGATTTGAGAGCGTCGCTTTTCCACTAAGTTCTCATTTTGTCTTTTATTATTATGGGGATACTAACCCGCCTCAGTTTTAGATATATTCATCTTTCGTTCCAGAACCACTATGGATCGATGGAAGCTGGACATTGTGAGTTTTTATTGGGTTATAGTTGTTTCCCTATATTGCTCGCTACCACTGGAAAATATCTGACATTTTCCTTCAAAGTCCACTATCGTCGACTAACCACGGATTGGCGGTTGAACTGTTCTCTGAGCTTAGCATTATTTTCTGCAAACGTTTCGTCACCAATCGAGGTGACATCAGTGCGTAGTTGCGTGGCGTGCAGTAGCGTGGGGATTGGACCAACAGAATCCCACATATGTGAATAACGTTTTAACATCATATGACCATGGGCGTTCAGCCGAGTATTTCACTGCTAGAGACCGCCTCGGGACTAATTTCAGCTAAATGGGATTTAAACTCATTATTTCGATTAGTAGTCTCTTCGAATCCCAGTATTTTTGGATCCAATTCATCATGTGCCTATGATGGTTAGCGTTCAGTCGCTATGGAGCTCAAGTATGCTTTCAATAGATGCTTCATGGGGTTCTCCTAGCCAACTCGGATCTCCTCAACTTTAATCAGAACGCAGGGATACAATGAGCCCAGTTTACACGCCTAGCGTCTCCGTTATAACGATTCCAACCACCAGATCAGAGTACATCCACCGCGTACGCAGATGCCACACAAGAGCGGTTAGATATCGTCTACTGACAGCGGCCGAGGCAATGGCCATTAGGCTTGCGCACAAGAAATTCGTCCAGACACCCTGATTCCTGTAACACATAGTGTGGACAACACCACGCATACATACAAACACGCTCTTGATCGCTGTTGGGCCATTCACCTAATTTGGTCACTCAGACCATCGGGGCTTTTGATCATTTACCCTTAGCTGATGTTTACATGCGTCATTCATTTCCGATGTAT
Source organism: Dicrocoelium dendriticum (assembly GCA_944474145.2). Lineage (NCBI taxonomy): Eukaryota > Metazoa > Platyhelminthes > Trematoda > Plagiorchiida > Dicrocoeliidae > Dicrocoelium > Dicrocoelium dendriticum. Next base: position 138,300,837 of record OX104063.1, read on the forward strand.
TATCCTGATAAGGAACTACTGAAAACGACCTTTTTCGCTAAAATTTGTTCTGATGTCTACTCGCGGGATATTTGATCCGTTAAAAATAAGAGCCATAAAAAAGACTAAATGGTAAGGACAAAAATTTGGGAAAATGCAACAGTAGGGAAGTCATTAAAGGGGAAAACTTCCAATCATAGTTACCAGCCAGACGCCAACGACCGTTTATAAAAGTTTATCATATCGCATCTGCCCTTGCAACCTAATGCTCGGTGGAAACATCATCAGTGAGGTATTGTCAGCATGTTGATCCGCAGGCAACAAGCAGGCAAACTACAACAACATCAATGGAGTTTGACCTCCGGTACTTCATAAGTGGCCGCCCCCGACGCGCAGAGAATCCCGATTGTCTCTTACTACCCTAAAAGCGTATTGGTTACTGGGATTTAGTTCATGGATTAGCGAGAAACAAGACGGATATCGCATTGGCAACGAATTCTCACAGCTGATTGTGCCATGCTTAATAAACAGCTTTGTAGCTAATGGGTTTGGATTGAGCCCTAGCGCCTGTTCTGTATTTGGAGAGATACACACATGAAATGACGGATTTACGACTTTCTGTTCACGTTTCTCGCTCTCTGAACTCTCTCTGGTCTAAATGCTGGCCGCCGGGCATGCTAAACCTCACTCTACCGCACCGCAAACCGCCTTCGTTCCACGTTTATTCGACCCTCCTGTTCTTGTCAATCACCACCCAATTTCGAGTCTCCAAAAGTGCATTGCAAATAAAAGCGGTACCATTGGCCTCATCAATGAACCGCTCAAAACCGACCGCACATATTCTGCAAGGTTTTCATTGCGTCCGCTCACTCTCCAACTTATCTGCTTTCAATGTTCGAACGCTCATGCAGATTGGTCCACAAGCTGCTCTTGCGCGCACGTCGGAAACTCTCCCAATCGACGTTTTCTGCCTAACAGAAACCTGTTTATAAGACTTCACCACAATGCTGCGATTGCACTCACCATCCCCAAGTTCCAACTGCACATTTACCTTGCGCCTATCTGGAGATGCGACAGCGGCAGCTTTTGGTTGCTCCGGCGTATGAGTTGCGTTAAGCGCGCCTGCTGAGGCAGCGATCATTGACTGGTTCCTGGTCAACAGCCGTCTCTGTGCAGCCCGCTTGGAAAACTCTTCCATCCACGGGACCATCAGGCGCTGCTTATTCATTGTTGTGGCGTAAGCCCAGACGAAGCTAAAGACGAGTTCTACCGCCAACTCACCGACCTCCTCCGCAAGAAATGCCGCACGGACATCGTGCTACTTGCAGGAGACCTAAATACGCAGGTCGATGGACTAGAGGTACATGAGAGGATCAACACAACCAGGGTACTCGCAGGACGACGATCGACTCCTTCAACTGTGCGCTGACCACGGCTTGTTCTTATCCAGCCCCAATTTCCGACGTTCCTGGCGCCAACGAGCCACCTGGCGACCACCGGCGCCTGGTCAAGCTTAAACGCTGATTGATCACATCGCTGTTAGTTACCGTTGGCGAGGCTGCATAACGGACTGCAAGTCAATTTGGAACACAGCTGAGTATTTGTTTGTCGCAGTCAGCCGACAATTCGGATAAGTCAACTACCTATCCGGGAAGGTAGGTAGGCTTTGGAGGCAACCAACAGCGTAGTCGGCAACAGCTTTACTCAGACAAGTTCGCCGCCCAAATGTTCTCGGCGTGGTTCGGAACACATTAGCCTCCAACCTGCGTTTTCTATCTTCCGATGTTGAGACACACTGGGCACAGATCCAGAGCGCCTTACGTTAGTCCGCCACCAGACGAGCCGCTAGTCATTGGATCTCTGCACAGTCCCTCCAACTAATGGAAAGTCTTCAAGCAATTCCTGCCGGAGTTGAGTACAAAGCACTACGCAGAACCACAGGTGCTGCGCTCAGATAGCTCCTCAGAAAGGATCGCGAAGTTTGATGGACCCAGCGCATCGTTGAGATGGAGCGGGCAGCCTCATCAGGAAACTCACGCAAACTATTCTCACTTATTCGCTCCATGAGAGGCAGAAGACCAACAGTGAGTGAGGTTTTGCGTGATAATGACGGTGAACTAATTCACAGTCGTCACCGTCGTCTGGTCCGATGGGCAAAGCACTTTGAAGATCAATACAACTGGGCAGCAGCGCAACCGAGTCTATCTTCCGGGGTTCACAGTGCTCCCTAGTGCGTGGATGTTTCTCCACCGACAGAGGATAAGGTTTCCAATTAGTTTCGCCTACTAAAGCGCCACTGGCCCAGATGAACTTCCTCCTGTCCTCTTCAAATATTGACGTCCTGTTCTCACTTTCGAGCTGACATCACTATTCCATCAGATTTGGACTACAGAAACCGTTCCATCTGACTGGAATTTATCGGGTTGTACCTGTTTACAAAAAAACCTGACCATTTGCTCCAACCATCGTGGCACCAATCTCATTTGTGTCGCATCCAAATTGCTAGCTGACCTACAGCAACAGATACTGGATTCTGCCCGAGTTGCAGTTGCGTCGATCACATCCTTACGATGCACCAGATACTTGAACATCTCCATACGTTCAGTCGACCAACCATAGTCATATTCGTGGACATTCGAGCCACGTTTGACTCTGTTGACAGCGGCTCTTTGGGACTGCTTACTAAAAGGGGGAGTACCTGAGAAGTACATCAGCATTCTCCGTGGCATTTACCATCAGACTTGGGGCCGCGTGCGAGTATACGGAGAAGTTTCGCCCTCTTTCAGTATCACGAGCGGCGTTATACAGGGTTACCCAGCCTCTTCAGTCTTGTTCACCTTCGCCATGGACGAGATCCTGGATACTGCCCTGGATAACTCTGAGTCCTGCGGTGTCGAACTGCTCCCTGGTGACCGCCTTCGGGACAGAGTGTGCAGATGACATCGCTGTGATTTGCAAGTTCTCCTAAGCCGCCCAGCATGTGCTGCTCAGACTGGAGATGCCCGCCTCCCAATTTGAGTTGGCCTTTGCCCCTTCCAAATGTAAGGTCCTATTACAGCACTGGTCAAGTGCATGTCCTATTCTCACCCTTTCGGTGCATCCGCTAGAAGTGGTCGACAAATTCATTTATCTTAGGAGTTGTCTTAGTATTGGCGGTTCGACAGATGAGTTATCCCTGCGTGTCTCCAAGGCTAGAGTCGCTTTCGCTAACCTTCGTCACCTGTGGCTTCGTCGTGATCACGGCCTCGCCACGGGACGAGTCTACAATGCTATGGTACCAGCGACTCTGCTGTACGACTGTGAGAATTGGCCCGTTCGCAAAAGCGATGTTCAGCGGCTATCTGTCTTCGATCACCGCTGCCTGCGAAGTATTGCTGGTGTTCGATGGCAGCATCACATCAGTAGTGAGGAAGTCCGTCGGCGAGTCTTCAGATCTAACGTACTCCGCTGACCGCTTGATAGCATCATTTCACTGCGGAGGTTTCGCTGTCTTGAGTATGTGCTCCGCATGCCTACCCAGCGGCTACTACAACGAGCCCTATTAGAAAGGAAAGAGGCGTGGGGTGAAAGTGACGAAAAGGAGGGCAATTTAAAACTTGGATCCAATGCATTAAAGTGCAAACGTTGAAGCTGGCTGTTGTTGGGCGTTCCCGACTCCCGGGTTGGGGACCAAAGGACCCCGAGCACATCTGGTTGAAAACGCTGTGGGATATGGCCAACAACCGTACAACATGGCGCACTTGCTGTGAGGCTCTACTACCCTAACAGTTGTTTTCTATTTCACGCTATCCTTTTTTCTTCTTATGTGTTTTGGCACGTAGCCAATTGTATTGTTATTGGCAGAGTGTTGAATATATATATATATATATATATATATATATATATATATATATATATATATATATATATATATAGCTGTGTTCGGTGGCCGATATAACTGGCATTTAACCCCCCTCCCCTTAGAGAACAACAGTGAATGCGGAGACAACCAAGCGCCTCCATCTTCCGGCATACTTTTCACGCCCTCGTTTTGTCGCTGTGCGACTCATCACAACTAAGTAGAGTACCGGTTAGACAAACTGGCAACCTTGATCGGTTCATAGTCAGTTGACCTTTGAAAGTCCGATTAAATGGCGTCATCCGAATTCTCGACCTACGACGGCACCATTGTCACAAATATCTCTTATCTCGCCTTATTTAGTGATGATACTTTAATGCATGTGGTAAGACTACCACACACAACGGAAGTGCGCCAATTTTCTCGGTATTGTTCAACAAGGGTTGTCATACTACTGCTCGGATTTGGCTATTCTTTAATAGATCCACTTAAACGTCTGCTTAATTTAAGCACTTAGTTGTCCCCTTCGCATGTTTTCATCGAGCGACTCTCCGACAGCAGCGACATTGAGCCCTGTGTGGAGCCAAAAGCCCTCGTTAAGTATATAGTTTTAGACATCTACCGGTTGCGTGCTTTATACTGTGTGTGCAAACACAGTTTGTTTTCCGATGCTGGATTGCGTTTGTCCACTCACTTATGACAGGGTGCTGGCGGTTAGCACAAACTAGTAGTAATTTTTATCCAACAAAAGACGGTAAGCTATTCCGTAAGCTTTACCGTGCTCCAAGAACACGGTGTAATGACTCATTGAGCCGTCAAACGCTAACATACTACCGAGCGTTGAATATATCTTCCCGTGGAGTCGGATTCCTAACCGCATGCTATGGTACACTGAAGTGATCCAATTCTGGTCACCATTACTCAGCACGAAAGTGTAATATCGAGAGGAACGCCCTGGGACGCCATCGGCATCCCTGAACAAAGTTAAACTGAAGCGTAGACCGAAATGCGATCCGTCTCTGATAGGTATGCACTACCTGGTCTCCTACTCCTTAGCTTGTATTTCTTCCTAGGAGATTTTGTGTCAGATGGGCTTGTCAGATTCAAAGCGACAAATTACGCTGCGAGTCGTTTCGCACCGGATGGTTGCATCTCGCATTCTGTACAAATGCTTACCGATGGAATCCCAAGTGGCGTAGTTGTGCGTGGGATGATTGTTAGAGCAGCAGCGCAAGGCGAAACCTGTGCCCATGTGATGGATCCTGAGCGATTCAACAAGCGCTGGATCCAGTTATGTAAGGGATATTGTTAGGACTTGTATTTAACTTTGTCATTCACCTTATGTCTCATAAACGCCTCTTGATATCCTACATAGTAGCTGGTAGTTCTGCAGTTATCAGCTGAATGAGAGTGTCTCATTAGGTTTACTTGTACGACGATTTTTGGTCCAATTTAGATGGCGGAACTCGGCTCCTTTTAATCGGTACTGACTGTGATATCCAGCTTTCATCGCGTCATTCTCGATTCAACTGATGCTATCCTCTACCGACCAGGTTAGGCCTTTACGCGATGCGATGACTTGAGTATCTCAGTTAGGCTAGGTCGGGTAGCACCTTACATGTGAGCGGGTGAAGAGTGAGAGTCTGGTACCATCTCCATCAGCAGTGGCTTTTTGGATTAATTCCTTCCCACAGTTATCTTTGAAGTTGGTCACCTTGGCGGCGTTTCCACCTAAAGTCAGTGCACATAAACATATGATTAGGCGACCAACGCGCAGTTATACGATGCATCTATTCAAGCTACAGAATCCTTTGGCATTGGGACTTTGCAGATGAATCCACCGATCCATGTCTCCCTTATTGGTGTTGTGCTCTTACAACCAAAGCATGTCTAATTACTTTTTTCCCGCCAAGATACTGCATTCTGTCGTGGCGTGTCCGATGATCAGTGGTACGAATACAACGACAGCACAGTCACTTCGATCCCTGAAAGTGCGTTGGTGGTAAGTCCCTTTTTCAGGCTATTGGCATTGACTCCGGAAGTCTAGAAATTCTTCAATCTGTTTCTTTATTTTCAGAGCAGCGCTGCATACATCTTGTTCTATGAACGCTTACCTAGATTGAAAGTGTTCACATGCTGACTGTTCTCTGCGCTAGTCGTTTCTACCGACTACCTGCGTTCATTTCTTGGCAATTTCGATGCGATGTCATCATCTGATTTGACCCCCTATTTTGATTCCCTTCACTTTCTTGATTGACTGTACACATTGTAAAAATTGGCTTGTCTATATTTCGACGACTTTATATCTCTGGATGATTCGCCATATCTTTAGCTATGACCCAGAATGCGCTTATCACTATTTTTTGTAAATACCCATACAAATATAGATGCCCATACCGATATGTGTTCTTTTCATATTCAAATAACTGATGCGTTCTTGCAGAGAGACTGCACCGCCCGTACGGTTTACGACATGTGGACCGCGTTTGTCTATCCGACTGCTTTTCCCTTCCACTCACTTCACATATGTAAATCACACAGGCTGTCTACACTTCGCATTTTGAATTCAATCGACCTAAAAAGAGAAGACTAGGAACTAGTTGCGGCGAATCTTCCGCGAAATCACATCAGAATCCCCTCTGCTCGAACAGACTACATGTCACCTCGATTGATGGTGGCTTGCGAAAAAAGTCGTAGCTCTGAGGACCCAACTCTGTCCTCTGTACGTGCGTGATAGCGGGAGATAGGGCGCGCTACGTCGCAGCTGCTAGTCAGTCAGGGCCGTCCATCATCACGGCACGGTGGCATAAGACGTTGATTTAAACACGTGAGCCATTGGCTCGACTGACGCAGGATTCGTGGAAATGCGCTCAGTAGACATGGTGTATGATTGAAACTTAGCGAAACTATCCCACTACTATCCAACACAGGAGCTTCTGCTCTGTACCGTAAGTGCTGTCATCATCACTTGTATTTCTTGGTGAATGAGACCACCAAGGTTTCACATTCGCATCTATTCCTTTGTTATATATTCGTCAAATCACTGCAGAGTCCGCAGTTGTCAAGGCCCGGTGAGACCGTGGTTAGACCTCGGCCGCGATCGCCAACAAACTGGCTACGACCAAACAAAGAAACTGAAACCAAGAGCTTTATGCAACATCTTCCAAACACACACGTAGCGAGGGTGGGTAGTCGCGTTTGTCGATGCACCGTGGATATGTGCTTTAGCAGTCACATCAATTGCATCTGGCCTTGATGATCCTTAGATATCACTGGGGCTCCGTGACTCAGACCCCATCTTCAGTATGCAGGGTTATCGATGACGTTGGTGCGTGTAGTACCACTGGTTCAGTACCACGTGTCTGAAGGAACGGGAGCAGGTGCACCCGGGACTGTTTTGAGAGCACTCAGGTTTCGAGTAAACGGCTGTAAATTCATTTTCCTATTTTCTGAATGGTAGTTGTTCTCACGACGATGTAGTGCAATCTTTTCAACTGAGTTCGCTTATTAGCTACGATTTGAGCGCTGAAATGCACAAGTGCAAGTATCCATGGTAACAGATAGCACCTACAGTACATCAACAATACGATGAATAAGCTGGCCGTGCGAGCTAGGGGAGTTACTGAGAAGATGCCAGCAACTCTTCGACCCAGCCACGTCTAGTGCGATTTAGAAGCGATATAAGCACGACTCATCTTTACGACCGATTTCCTTCAGTTATCACCTGGGAAATTAGGATTTAAACAGGCGAATGCGAGCACACTTCGGAGCATGTAGTCAACAATCATGTCAATGGTGAAACAAAGCAGGCGCGAACAGTGCAAGTACAACGGCGGTGACTATTCGACAGTCTGCTTTAAAGAAGCTATAACGCACGTAAACTGACCGATGAATCGAAAAAGTGCCTGCTCCTAAAAAGCCCTACGTTATCGAGGCATACCAACATTTCTAACACTAGTTTAGCTTGTACCCAGGACAAAGTGACCGCCAACTCACACCAATGAGTTCTGCATGTTGTTCAGCGGTACATTCACTATGTATACAACACAATCGGGCCAGGTGTTGCTCACGGAGCTCAGTGATCTAATGACCATGACGCCACTCAGGTTGGATGGGTATTGTAACCCCAACCAAGCGGGGGGAAATTCCGCCGTTTTATCTTCGATCTCGTTGTCGTGGCCAACAGCCAAGACTATCGTTGATGAAATAAGCACTGTGTCCGGTTTACGTGACGACGACGGGGAGTTGGGGTACATGCGTAAACTGCACACCGTCAATCGGACTCTGATTAGCCCAATTTTTCGGATTTTTTTTACCTACCAAAGATTTCTGCGATCGCTATTCAACCTGTGACTTTTTGCTTCTGGACAACAAACCACAGCCCACACTGTTTTTCTTGTCAGACTATTCTGATTCGTAGTTAACGCTAACTATAAAATGAAACTCCGTAATCACTCGAGCTGGGATCTACGTAGGTGCATGAACTCGGAGCAGACTACTCTCGTCACGGAGTTCGGGGTTCCTGGGTCAAGATTGGTTAAGTAGATTGTATCACCAAACATTTTATGCCTATTAAAAGGTATTCCAAGGGACGCGACAATGATGAAAAGGTAGTTTTCCGCTGTGAACGCTTGGCATATGCGAGGTGGATTTCTATTACACTCTGTGATCGTCACAACTAACCCTTAGATGATCACTAATGCAATGAACTTTCTATTCTCTCTAATGGTGCTACTATTTCTACGCTGCGACAAACTTGTCAGTCGACATCATAAAGACCTCAGACCTTAGTATACTCGATAATCGATTAAATTTGTGCGTCTAACGGACATAGATGCTTCTGGATTTTCCACCTTATTTTGTTATGCAACGAACGCTGGAGGTTCGATGGTTCTTGGTTAGTTGGTTCAATCGACCATAATAGGTACATTTTCATTCCGATCTCATCACAGACCATGCATGTTCAACATCCGATATGTCGATTGCAGATATATTTAATTGAGCGATGTCACCGTTGTCCTGTGGTCGCTGCGGCTCTAAAGGATACATCAAGAGACCAAAATCAGTACGTCTTACTTGTTCCGCTCAGCACTTCAGGGCGATGTCTTGTGCAAGAATTGCTTCTCATGGTGTTTTGAAGAAGAAGTACACTGGGTTATAATAACTGCTGGCCTTTTGGAAAGAGGTGACAGAGTCGCTATTGGTGCATCTGGGGGCAAAGGTACTCATTTAAACAGCCAGCCGATTTGTTGTTCCTCGAGATTCCACAGTGTTAATACACGTCCTGAAATCCCTGAATGACCGCTACGACTATGGTGTTGAACTTGTGTTGGTTTCCATCGATGAAGGCATTAGTGGATATCGGGACGAATCCCTGAAAGTGCGCGCTTTTCATTTTCATCAGCAATTTTCAGGCCGTACAGCGTAACCAGATACAATGTGGGCTACCTCTCACGATACTATCCTACCAGGTGAGTTTGACCAGACGCTTACTTATCTGTTTTTTCCTGACAGGATTTGTTTGGTTGGTCTATGGATTCCATCGTGCGAAGCATTGGCACAAAGCGAAATTGTAAGTACCACACAACGGATGGTTTCATTTCCGTCTCAGGTACATTTTGTGGAGTATTTCGCCGGCAGGCTTTGGATAAAGGTGCTTATATGGTAGGCGCGAGCAAAATATGCACTGGACACAACGCGGATGATATGGCAGAAACAATTCTAATGAATGGTACCCCGTTTTGTAACAAATGATTCACATCCGCAAGTGTTCCGTGGTGACGTTGGACGGTTGAAGCGTTGCACTTCCATTATTGCGGTAGGTCTCCCAAAACTTTAACATTCCATAGAGATCAGAAGGCGTTATCCCCAGAATCAAGCCATTTAAGTATGCATACGAGAAGGAGATAGTCATGTTTGTTGTTCTACACAAGAGTGCTCATTACACACGCTTAGGTATGCACATCTGCATAATTTGGACTATTTTTCTACGGAGTGTAAATATGCTCCGAATGCCTACAGGTAAGTACGATTATAGTATTTCATGGTCGTACCTTAACAGAGGATATGCGCGCACATTTATTAAAGATCTTGAACGCTTCAGACCGCGTTGTATCCTAGGTAAAAACGTTTTATATCTAACACACTTCAGATATTATCAGCAGTGGCGAGCAGCTAACCGTCCGAAGCGATGTGAAGACGCTCGTGAGTGGTGAGTTCAGTTCGATTTGAAGAGAGATGGGAGAGAAAATCGTATAGTCAATTGGTTTAGTACATGTTCCATGATCATTAGCGCTTACATAACGCCTGTATTATCTGTTGGGAACATCCGGATCAACAAGCAACAATTTTTGCAGTCCATTAAACTACATAGCATAGCGTTGCCACCTATGTTAGATATGTTACTCCCTTCAAGTGCCTGTGGACCACCCACCCCGGTGTGTACCATCTTTAGTTAATGCGCTGGGTTGGATGAAGCCACATGGTAGCCAGCTGACGATAGGGTGAGAACGCACGAAAACATCAACTGGTTTAGCACTTGTCACTTTCCTGCTAGGGAGCCTGGTGATTAGCACGGTGTAGTTGTGAGACTAGTGGCGCCTTTACATTCGGCTATTAGAATCTACAACCAGTCCGAAACGGTGTGGGTTCGCATCTCACCACTGTCGCCTCCGTTGGACTTTCGAGTGGTGCGACGGTTTGCGTACCTCTTCGACCAATTGAGCTCCAAACTGGGTGGCGCTCCAGAGCCCCTCTTGAGCTACTCCTACCAGGTTTGTCAATGGTTAGAGGTCAGACAAACTCAGTCTCCTGGTTCTCCAGATCGGGGATTCGAAATGGGATGGCGTCTATGTCCGTAAAATCATTGCCACCTCCCCGCTGCCTTGCCAACTGGCTTCTGAGCCTAAAGTTTTGGATGAGGACCATAATCGTCTGTCTGTCTAGATCCAGGCACTCTGGCAGTATCTCAGCCCACGTACAACTATGACTACTCCCTTCAAGTTCAACCACATATGTCGCGCACCTTATCCGCTGCATACAGCAGGGCGCATGGGCGAAAACACGCTCCTGTTGGCGCCCGCTTTCTTTTCCACTTGTTTCTCTTACTCTCGTCCCGACCCCAACTACAAATCATCTTATAATTCCCAGCTTAACTGACACCAGACGCAATGCCACTGTATATCTACCACATGCAACTATCTTCTCGCAGTGCGACTATCGGCAACAGTCTCTCATATGGCCACGCTGTCTCGTTTCGTTGGCGGCGTATAACGTTCGCACTTTTTGACAAATAGGTCTGTAAGCCACAATCACACGCATTTTGGACACCCTGGGTATAAGCGTGCGTTGCATGTCCGAAACTAGGATCAACTACTCTCACTAGCTGCACCCAGCTTGTCCTCCCGCAATTGGTTGCACGCATCCGGAGACGCTGATGCGGCAACAACTGGTCAAGATGGGATGGTCATCGTTCTCAGCTCCATGGCCGAGTCATCATTGGTTAATTGGATTCCTCCGTAACTCGTAAACAACGCATCGCATGGACTCTTCCAATCGAGCGGGAACGTTGGTGGATGGCAAAGGCCCGTGAAATGCAGAAAGCCAGTGCTATTGGGAACAGCCGAGTGCTATTCAAGCTCATCTGTAATCTGGGGCCATCCGTTAGCGAGCCAATCGCCCACTGGGCGGAACATTTTGAAGGAGTTCAGTAGGCCTCCTACGACACCGCCGCTTGCCAAATCGCCTGAGCTGACGTAAGAAGTAGATTTCACACCGCGTACTTTGGAAGAAACTCGACATGAGCTTTCCATGTTAAATTAAAATAAGGCTCCCGGACCCGACGGACTTTCTCCATTTTCGCTGAAAGATAGTGGTGACCCTTTATTGACTGGAATCGCTACTCTATTTAACACGATTTGGAACAGTGAAGAGGTACCTTCAGACTGGCGACTGTCAAATGTCGTACCCATCTTCGAGTAGGGTGAGCGTGCTTTGTGCGAAAATTTTCGAGGCATTAGCCTTGTTTTTCTTGCATTCAAACTCCTCACGGGTATCATTCTCCGACGAATTACTGGTCCCCGTGAGAACCGATTCACTGAAAGCCAGACTACCTTCCGCCCTGGTCATGGTTGTATGGACCACATATTTACTCTTCGCCATGTTTAGAGCAGATACACATACAGACGACTGACTATGTTCACTGCTTATACATGAAGAGCGTGATAGCTAAATTCCTTTCCATTACGCGGACTCTACCGTAACTCCCGAGGCCGTGAAAGGCCTACGGAACCTGTCTGCCGAATTTCCCAAGACAATTAGGTTCTACATGGTTGTCCTTTCCTCTACAAGTTTGTACTCGAAATGATCATTAGCGAATCGGTCCGAAAGTATTGCAAGGCGACCGATTGACAAACCTGGAGTATGCAGACGATATGTTTCTTCTTGTGCCTGACGCAAAGGCTACGCAAATACTACTGCACGGACTGATGTGTAGCGCTGCAAGCTTCGGCATGTACCTTTAAAGTGCAAAGCACTATTGCAGGACTGGACCGATAGACCGTCGGTTCTAGCTGTCACTGAACAGCCACTGGAAGTGGTGAATCGGTTCACTTATCTTGGTTAGGAATTTATCTCAGTGCTGTGTCCTACAAACCTACCACGATGCACTGCGGACCGAACTTTCACCCACTTGTCTTAATGACACTAAGTTTCAACAGAATAGGATCTCGGCCGCGATGCACGACACGCGAGCCTCTGCTTCTGCTTCAACTGTCACCGCACCAGTCACTGTATATCCGAGAGGTCGGTGAACCTGTTGGAATCCAAAAGAAAACTCCCGGCTAGCTCTGAGCACAATGTGATTAGACGGACTACTAGGCGCGAACTAGAGCGGAGCCTGCGTGCTGACAAGGAAGCCTGTCGGACCAGTTGGACTCAAGAAATGGAGGAGACGGGAGCAGTAGGGAACTATCTTAAACTCTTCCAGCTGACTATATATCCACTGCAGCAGGTGCTAGAGCAGCGCCACGCATACCGCAGACGGACAATAGTTTTTTTCCTCAATTTCAAGTGTGCGTTCGACGCAGTAGATGGATACGTTTTGTTCGAAACACTTGCACGGGAAACTGTTCCCATGAAATATGTGAACACTACGTGCTCTATACTCAAACACCACAATCGGCGTTAGGGTCTTTGGTAACATAACAAATACCTTCCCAACAAGAATTATCTTCCGTCTGGGTTGTCCAATTTCTCAATTTTTTCCAACTACGTCGTGGACTCCACAATGGCGTGTTACCCTGTGGAACCTCACGCTGCAGGCGTTGAGATCTGCATTGTGTGAAGCTAGTTGTTCTTGACTATGCGGACGATATTGTCTTGCTGTTTAATGATGTTGTGGCGACTTAATCAACCCTGAATGGTGGAAAACAGCTTGCTAGTTTTGTTTTGTGTGTGATTGCAGGCTATTGAATTGTCGCTGCCTAGGTGATTTGTGACACATCATCCATCGTACCATTACCACTAAAGAGAACAAGTAGACCCACGTAATTAGTGGGTAGTTTCCCGCTGCAGCTATGTGGCGTAGCAGGCCTTTCCGTAGAGGAATTCCAAAATAGCTAGGGTGGGGTAATTGAATTTGCCGTTAGTGATCTCAACAACCTCCGTCGCCAATTTTTTACGCAGAGACGAAATCAGAACTGTGTAGTAAGACGGTTACTCACGCAAACGGCAAGAACTGTACACCAAAATGGGATCACATGGGCGCTGTATCAAATCACCAATCAATGGTTATGGCAGACAACCAATAGCCAGAGCACATACACACGTATGCACGCACGTAACAAGCGCTTGGCACAGCGTATCAAATGGCCTCAAGGATGGTCCCATCACCTCGTACCTACAAAGTGCAAAGCGTTGTTGCAGGATCACTAGCCACTTAATGACCACTTGACCGTCGATAGCAAGGAAATCAAGTCACTTACCTTTGCAGCTGCATCAGCAACGATGAGCGCATAGCAACTGAAGTCAGTTCCCGCATTGTAAAAGCTAGAACTGCCTTCTTAAAACTGCTGCATATGTGGCGTCAGATAGGGGTTTCCCTCCGCCTAAAACGCCGTGTTTACAAGTTCACAGTGAAAGCCGTTTTATGCCATGAGAGGAGAAGTGACCCATTCGGTCCGGGGGTCTGAAGCCGCAAGGAAGCTGTCTCGCCGACGCTTTGCACGATAACCAGCTGTTTGTGATGGCATGTTATTGACGAAGCGTAGGCGCCTTGACTGAATTTTTATTTAGGGCTTTAAGGTTTAGTGATAGGTCCCTTTTCTCTCCGTCATTATTTTTCACTCCTTAGTCCACTGCGGTTGTGCAGCAGCGAAGCATCAGTGTAATTTGCTGATGTAAATCTGTTGTTGGCTACCGTTGTGCCCGTCTCGCTGTGCCTCACCCATTGTTTCGTTCTTGTTGACCTCCCTCCTCGTGGCACCTAGATCCACGGCACTCGGGAACTGAGCTGCATTGAAGACGCGCGTTGAGGTGACTAACTCGGAGGAAAGCAAGTGAAGCTTGAATCCCGATGAATCCGGTACGCATACGATCTAAGTCTCGATAGGACGGAACGACCCTCCTGTCTGACTTGGTTGCAACGAAATTCCCCAAACTACTTTAACCAACTCCGCTCACAAATGGTAATCGCCCCAGTTGTTTGATACAATTAGATGACAAAAAACTTGACAAGGAGACCCTGTCACTAGGAACCAGTGCTGTCCATTCGTCTGCAATATTGACTGCACAGCCCATTTCCTTACACTTAAGAGAGCCCATTCTGATCACATCCTCTTCCACACTGACGGGCGTCTCATATTTAGACTACGTACTCGAGTTTAGTCTCAGCTATTCTTGGATCGTTCTGCATATGCGTTGATGTTTGCGCTAAGAAATGCGTGAAGTTTACCGCGAACAACTACCAAAAAGCATATTAGGTCCACACTGTTCCACACTACATATGTTAGTTTTTATATATAAATTCTCACACATCCAAGTTGGAACTCATATCGTGATGTGCACACCTCACATATCTGACTAAATAAATGAACTGGCTGTACTCACGACTCGTCAATAGTTGAGACTTTGTCCTTCAAAAGAAAATAGGTTCAAATGACCCACAAAATGTGGTCCGCAGTTTCATGTGATTCATCAAATTGTTATCATGACAGTAATGGAAGGGGCTAGTATCCGAGAAGCATTGTCGATACTCCTAAAGCAGAATGATCGCTAGACGATGGTCCAAACTGGTCGCTGTTTTTTAATGCTAATAATATTACGGTTATTACGAAATTTGTGTGAAAGGCTTTCGTATATAAATAATGTCCTAACGGTGCGCAGATTGACCGATTTTTGAGCGACAGCACGAGGAGAAGTAACAACCTTCATCGAAATTAAAAGGGTTCATTTAGCAATCACCGGCTCGGCTCCATCCAGTTAAACAGCCATAATTGAAGGAGCAAGTTGCATCGGTTCACATGGCTGCGAGAAAGTGAAGTGAGCGGCCGACTTGAAGAAACGCCAGAACCACCGGGTGAATTAAGAGATAAGATTGGATTTTCAATCGGTAGTGCGATCGAGCATAAAGCTCTCATTCAGGAGGACGAAGGGCAACAATCCGATTCAACATTTCCCTCCGCACCTTTAGCTTTAGTCACTCTTCTACCATACCACCGATCTGGTGTTCATCCAGCTTGAGGCAGTAATATCAAAACACACATTCCTGAGTAAATGACCAGCAGGCACGCGGAGAACTCCATCTACCAAGTGTCCTTGCTTAGTATCGTCCATTGCAACACGACAGTGCCTGTTTCTACACAGGAACTAGTATGTTGTGGCAATAATCATTTCAGTGCCTTTAGCATTTGTGTCCAGCGGGGCATTGTTGGGCAGTCGACCGGTCACGTAGTCTCTACGCTCAGTGACTATGGCTTCGATCCACACAGTAAAGTGGCTACACTGCCAGCGCTGTATCCATGATCCTGGTCGATGAGGTAATACCCCACGAGACTTATTGGTGTGTACGGTTGGTCAACCGGTTGTTCTCTTATTATTAGTGAACGTTTGTGGCGCATCGATCCAATTCAACATTGAACTTGGGATATGCGCAACGGATAGCGAGACGTGTAGCACTGCGTTAGCCTAATCAGCAACGTAGGCGCCACAGTAGCACTCTCAGCTGACTTTCGCCTTTCATATCCGGCTGCGCTGTAATCCCCTTCATATCCGGTACTGTCACCCACAACACGACTATCCCACTTCTTCCCTTCCACGTAGGGTGGCAAATCCGGTTTTCAAACGTTCCCTGGAATATGAATCGGGAAGTCGTGCCATGGAATAGTGACCTCTAAGATGGTACAATGTGAACACACCAGTCAAGGTAGCTTCAACAAGGCGAATTAAAATGATATCTCATCATTCACAATCAGTTTCGGTGCTCAATGCTTATAATGATCGTCTCGATCACAGTGTTTTTATTTCGCTAGAAGCAAAAATGTGGCGAATACTGGTAGCATGTCCTTAGAAATTACTTGAGGTGCTGGACTGGAAAGCAGGCCACTTGACAACAACTTACATAATACGATGGTGTCCATCATGTATCTCAGTGACCTTGGTCGAAAGGGTTCCCATAGGGAACTGGTTCATTGATGGCGCCGACTACTTTTTGCGGCATTCTTATAGAAATCTAGAATCTATGGTGTCAAGCGGATTTTAGGATTCGACATCATGTTATCCAAAAATCTGAAGCGATTAGGACAGAAGTACTAAAAGATAACACAATATTGGCGAAAAGTGCGACAGAGTATTTCCGAGTTCCATTCTTTTGTGCTTATGTGCTCTTTTCAAATTCTCAGGTGTGTGCGAGAACTGTGGGTGCGTATCCAGCCAAGCAACATGTCAAGCGTGCACACTGTTGCACCACCTAAACGCCGGCCTCCCTCGAATAAAGCTGATCGAAGGAAGCACATGATAGCTGTGGCTCGGACAGTGGTGTGATCTGAAGTGCCACCAATGTGAACAATCCTGAAACGGTTGTTCTAATACGGCCACAAGCCATTGTTTTTGACCCGTTGGGTCTCTGATACCCACTAACATGTACAATTCATGTGAAATACATGTGATGTGTTTGTTTAAATGCTTGCGCCCATTTATTATGGGGAAAATTGTAAAATTTCGAAGGAGAACAAGACATTAGTGAAAATGCAAAGATGCTCCAGTTCACCAAAAAAAACCCAGCGACAATGATACAAGTAACACTTAGTTCGTCGAAAGTCATGTTTTGTATGTTGTCCCGTGCTCGGTTGTATCACTGGTCTCATCGATCGTAGTACTGTACGGTTGCACGACGCGTGGTGCCGTCATAGCTGGAAAAATTATCGGGAAATTTCGGTCACACGTATGTCAGTACATGAAAGTTTATAGATTATATCTCTCCATTGGCTCACCGTAATAAACAACTCCGACAAAAAGCCTACCGATTGGCTAGATGGATTATTGTCTGTTCTATAATTTTGGTTTGAAGGTGGGTTCTTTTCGTACTGCGAACGCTGACAACAAACTCAGTGTTTCCGGGCGAGCAACATCCAATTTCTATTTGCATAAACTCAACAATAATTATGCTGAATGGTAGAATGCAAACTACCTACGATTCGTGGCATGAACTGTGCAGTTCAAAAACCAAGCAGAACAATGCCGACGACAAGAGCCATGTGTTACATCACCTGGAGCTGGTGTTTATGGACGATCTTATCATGTTGATCTGGATCCATGCCGAAACATCGACCCGAGTAGTCCAGATAGTGCTTCTATAGAACATCTGGCTTCACTGCATGGAGACCAAATATATAACGGCCATTTCAAACAGAGGCCAGTGGAGTGCTTCAACTCCACAATCGATATAATTTGGTGTGCTGTAAGGATTAGTCGAAACAGGCGGTAAACGTACCTACAGAGACAGCGCATGGGTTCGAGTGAGATTTCCCCGTTCCTTTTCTCGGTAGTGGAGTTTTCGTCGCTCAGAATACCGAGGTTGTCACAAAACGAGTTATATATTATGTCTGTTAACAGACACTGTGCCATCAGAACCATGGTAGAAGAAAAAATAGAGAAAACATAAACACGAAATGCGATAAAAACGGAAACGATATTTTGGTTTTAAACACGCCATTTTGATATTTTGGTTTCGTGAGATTTTTGTGTGCATTAAAGGGAGATAAAGTGGTAGAACAACATTGACGCCACTGATGTCTGTTGCGGGCCATGACATCAATGTTTCCAACCACTGAGATTCAGCATCTCGTGGTTACCAACCTGGAAGACGGACTGGTCCCATTGCCGCCAAACTTAAGGTTGCCTTCTTCATGATCCTTCTCCACGTCATTGGCTGTCCACCACGGCACTTTTTCCAATCACTCCCTGGGAGTGCAAGTAGCGCTTGACGTGGAAGGCGATGGGCTGTGCAAAAGGTGTTCGAGCCAACGCAAGCGATGTCGGAGAATAATGTTCTGAAGACTGGCACTACTCGTTCCAAGCACTCGGTCTCGGACCTCTGCGTTGCTTACGTGGTGTTGGCACCACACCCGAGCAGTCCTTCGTAGACAGCGACGGTCGAAGACTGACAGCCGCTTCATGTCTTCCGAGCGAATAGGCCAAGTCTCACAGCAGTACAAGAATACTGCACAGATGGAAGCATTGTACACCCTGCCCTTGAGCTTGAGATTGACATCACGACGACGCCATAGGTGTATCAGTTTGATGAATGCAAGGCGGTCCTTTGCAATCCGTTGTGAGACTTCATGTCCAACACCGCCACTAACCGTGATGCAACTCTCTACATAAGTAAAGCACACAAAACGAGTGTTTTCTAATGCGCCCAGTTTGACTTGCACTTTATGCCGTTTAAGAATTTGACTACACAGGAGTGAGATACCTTGTCCGACATCATACAGTCGGTTGCGCTCGGTCTGTTACATAGTACTGATAAATCCTCTTTCCGAATATCTCATCTTTCGCTTGTTAATTCGTTTAATCAGTGTTACTGATAGCAATTGGTCCATATCTTCTTCTTTCAATGTTTTTAGATTTAATTCTCATGGAGGTGCAAGTTATGGTGGTCAGGTCTAGATTCCTGAGGCCAATAACAACCTTCGATATCCGTAGACTGATCTTAACACTCACAAGGCGGACACTTCTACTTCTACTGAAATATAGGTGAATTATCAGCCGTCTAGTTCCTCCGTCAAAGGATGTGTGGCTAGCAGGACACTGGTGCTCTTGCAAAAGCACCTTCTCATTCCAAAGTGAATGCCGCATGATAGAACTATTTTGGACAATTCGCCACGGACTAACTGTGCTAATTCGCAACTGTCGCAATACAAATGTAATATGAGAATTCACAAGAGGAAGCCACATGACTTAGTCTGCGATAAAACTGAACGAAAACGTATGAATCGTAGAAATGCGTGTGGACTCAGATCTTATCGAAGAGACGTTGACAGTTAAAAAGCTATGACCCAGGCGTCGAAACACGGTGGATCCAGTTGATACGACCCACGCCGCCAGATTAACGAGGAACAACAAATGAGCTAGAAAGCAAACAGAATACGGCGAAAATGGAATGGAGAAGTGTGCGTCCAACTAGTCGGTACGCAATATTGACAGCCGAGTGCAGGAGCGCCAATGACTGTACCACGTCTGTTAGAGTTTCCAGCCACTGACGTAGACCGTCCCGAAACCACCATCGACCTGATCCAGTCCATAAATCAATTTCATCATGCTTTTATGTCACGTCATCGACTGATTACCTCCCGGTTTCGCTCAATTTCGTGCAGTCACGGCGTATAATACACGTCAAGGAAATTGGTCTGCGGGCATACAGAGGACATGACTTAGCCATCTTAAGAGGTTACACTTTAGCAAACACATAAGTGAGACACCAGAAGGTTTCTCGCCGAAAACCAACTGCCGGACCACAGCAACGATCACCCGGTGTTCCCACCAGATGTGGACAATACTCCGCAAGCACCAGTAGTCAAACACATCCAAGCATTTGATGTTTTCACTATGAGCTAGCCAAATCTGATCCATATAGTAAAACCGGCATTATACACTTCACTGGAAAGGTGATATCTCACCGTCTCTACAGGTCGTTAAGATTCCGAAGAAAATACACGGCTTTTCTGATACGTGAAGTAATCTGACAAGTGACGTGACCACCAGAGGTCGAACACGCACTAAGATAAGGGAACCGATCCACTATGTTCGCTGATAGATAAAACCCGTGGCGTATCGTTGAGTGCTGTAGCAAAAGCTTGCACTGTGAGGGTGCAATGCACGCACCGAAGTGTGTAGCGCTACACATCAGTCTGTTCAATATAGATTGTGTAGTCATTGCGTGGGACCGAACGACACCAATGTCGCCGCAAACTCTAGGTTTGTCAGCCGGTCACCTGGTAGGGGGTATACTTTAGAAGAGCTTGAAGGGAGTTATTTGTGATCATTTCGATCACAAAGTTTAAGAAAAAAAGAGATTCAGGACAACCCTTGGACAGTTAGAAGACAGCTTTCCGGATTTGAGAATCAATGTAGAGATTTCAGAATGGAAAGAAGCATTCCAGGTACTCCATTCACGGATAGGCAACCTGGGACGATCAAAGTGGAAGGCGGCTTTCGGGTCAAGAAAAACCATAGTCGGTCGTCTGCAAGTGTGCCTGCTCCAACGCTCGACACAGAGTAAACATGTGGTCGATGTAACCACAACCCGGATGAAAGTCAGAATGGCTTTCAATAAAACGGCTCTCACGAGGATTAGTAAGTTATCGAAGAATGGTCCTCGTGAGAAGTCTGAAAGTAATGAAGATAAGGCCAATGCCTCGGTAATTTTCGCACAAGGGGTACTCAAGTCATCAGCGACAATCACGATGTCAATATTTTTAGCCACATTGATAAGGGATGAGAACTGACAATAGAAAACGTCTCTGATAATCCCTAAACTGCAATCAGTATGGACATAATGGAGGTGATAAAAAGGCACCTTGTCTTCAGATGATGCTTATGAACCCCACTAGAGGTCTGAAGTCGAACCGCACATATGCGACTGTTCACTGGTATCCAGCATGTTTGGTGAGCACGATAGCAACACCATAAGTATTGAGCTATTATCTCAGTATCGCAAGAGACGCGAAAACAGTAGTCATTGTCTGCTGATTTAGAACTAGAGAGTCGAGGACTAGCCACAACACTTTTATCCTGTATGTGATTCGGACATACAGTACCCATCAACCTCAAGCGAGTGAAAGTTAGTGCTACCTGTTGGCCTAGCTGACTGATGTGTAATGAGACTCTTGGTTTGAAGGACGATCTGTGTGCATCGACAACACTAGCTGCGAGGTAAGCCGCAGTCTCTTGCTTAATAGACGGGAAAAAGAGTTGAGACGAGAGAGAAGAGGAGTATTATCTACAGAGGTGGAGAGGCCATATGATAATTTGTGAGTGCCCTCCGTACAGGCTTTGACTCAGCAGTCCGATCTACAAAGCAACGCGGGACATGGAGGTTTGCTTAATGGGTGGATTCCACCCGGAGCCTTTGACTCAATAGTCTGATTCACAAGGCCTGTCATTCGCGACAACTGGAGATTTAGAGCGATTCAAGTGTTTCTCGACCAGCCGTAGGTGGAAGATGGCACGTTTGCACCAGGTTGACTACCTGGCTTGAGGCGCGCGATAGTAAACCAATTGAGCACTGGAATGTGCCCTCCCACCGTCAGTGGCAATGCGTGGTGTTCGTGCTCTAAGCCAATCAAGCTGTGAGCTTATAACCCGTATATTTGTTGTCTCCCATGGGTAGGTGCTAAAGGAGGTGGGACATCGATCTTTCTCAAACATCTGAAGAGGACTGGATTGCGAGAATGAGTTAATTTGGCCCCTAACCATCCATCTGTGTGATATGAGTAGCCTTAAATGTACTTGGAAAGTGCTACCAAGCCTAGCTTAATAGGTCACAAAAGTACGGAAACCAACGCACCACGTTAAGGTTCCGTCTCGTCATCTACTGAACACAGTTGAAGATAATCAGTCGCATGTTCGCCAGACCTTATTAGCAGCAGATGTGCGTACAAGTGGTTAATCTGATTGCCAGCTTGAGTATGCGTTCTCTACACAGTCTGGAACTTCTCGATGCTCGCCGACACAACCCGAATGGAAGCGGACACAAAATGAATCGCAAAGATCTCCGTGTAAAACTGCGTACTAGCATTATGCGAGACCGCGAAGCTTAGCAATCTTATCGCTGTCTTTAGTAACCATCGTAAGTCATTCTGTTTGATATGGGAAATGGGTAGCAGGTCTGGTAGTAGCGAGAGTATATGCGATGAGAGTGGAAAGTCTATCCATAACCTGTCGAAAAGCTTCAAGCAGTGGACAGAGCACTTTAAAAGGAATATTGTCGATCAAAATTATCAGATTCGCTGTGCTTTATGAGCCGCCCTGTCGCATGGAGGTCCGGCATGAGATCGGGCTGTTGAAGTTAAATAGGGCAAAGAGACAGGATGGACTACGTCCATCCCTCTTAAAATTCGGGGTACCTACAAAACTTATGAGTGAAAAGTGGAAACAGGAAACTGTCTCAACCGACTGGAACTGTTCCTTTACGGTCTCGGACTTCAAAGGGGGCTTACTTTTGGAATTCAGCAATCAGCAATCATCCTGATCTCTACCGCCTCTAAGTTACTTACCTTTCTCTTCCCCCGTAGATCGGTTGGCGCACGTAAAATTCAAATTCATGAAAAACATGCCGGATTTTAATGAAATTGGGACTGATTAGCCTCTATCCCAAGTTCGCATCAGTCAATACAACACTGGCATATTTACTTTTGACCAATCGTTGTCGTGTCCCTCGGCACCAAAGGTGCCTTCGATTCGATGGGCCGATGTACCTTCTAGAAGAGTCTGACTAGAAAAAGTGTGCCTTCGAACAAAGTAAACATAATCGGAGCACTTTACTATGGGCAGAGTAAGGGCACAAGGCAAACTGTCGCCGCTCTTCAATATCTCAAGCGATGAAAGATAAGGATGCCTGCTGTAGCGATTCCTTTTTAACTTTGCTCACTTGATACGACTTAGGTGCGGCGGTGTTCCCAGGTGATCAACTGCTTAAGCTGAAGTATGCTGAAGGCATCGCCCTAATCAGTGATAGAATACAAACGTGCCAAACATCTCTGATCGGATTAGCACTAGCTGTCAACCATTTCAGTCTATGCTTTCCACCAGCAAAGTGCAAAGCTTTACTCCAAGGTTCATAAGTACCACGCTCTGCACTGACCCTTGGTGGGTATCTCACAAGTCCTTCAGAAAATATGGGCAGCTACATCAGCACCTGTGGAAGAGAAGATGAGACAACCAATGTTATAGCAAAGGTTTGAGACGCGTTTGACAACGTTCACCTCTTGTATGTATGTAATCACAAGAGTGACGGGACAGCCTATGATGGCTGAGGCTGATGGTTGCTAAATCCTGACAGATGATCTACCCACTGCTGCTACTGTTGTGCTATGGTCTCATGTCCTGGACGACTCCTCGTGGCGACCGCTGGGTGGGAGTAGTATTACGCTCTTCACCCTGCTAAGATCCAGGACACCAATCCACATGAGCCAGTGCACTGACCATGTGCTAGACCCGCTCTCTTTCGGGTGTATATTTAATCGAAGGCTTTGGTTGAGGACCCGAGTCGATCTATTGTCAGGTGTGGGCGCCCTGCCAGTATCTTAGTCCATCCTCTTCGGAGGTTAGCAAGTGGTCATTTGCTCTCTTCCCCTAAAACGTAGCCATGGGAGACAACGGGTCTACTGGTTATAAGCTCATAGCTCGATTGCCGTAGAGCACGAGCGCCACGCATTGCCTCAGACCGCGGGAGGGCACCTCTTGGTGTTCAATGGTTTGCTACTGTCCGCCTCAAGCCAGACAGCCCCTGGGCAAATTGGTGCAAACCCACCTACGTCCGGCCGTGGTCGCAGGTGCGTATCTTACTACGGTCGCAAAACATAAATACATCGTTCCAATACCTTAAAAGACTGCGTGTGACGGCCGTCAAGCAGATCCCGACATATCTGCAATCATTGTACCGAGCTGGATCTGCTCCCCACTGCCATGTGGGTCAGGCTGTTGAACCAAACGCTCCGCGTGGAGTCCCTCAAGCAAACCTCCGAAGCACAACCGCCACCTCGCGTGCGATTGCTCACCAATGCAATCATATGCCTGCGCGCAAAGCACTCAGCACCGGGTGTTAGAACGTGCGCACACTACTGGACCGGAACTCCAGTGAAAGCCCCGAGCGACCCACTTCACTGATCGCGATAGAATTGGCGCGGTACAACATCGATGTTGCGGCGCTCAGTGAGACCCGGCTCGCCGAACAGGGTAAGTTGCATGAAACAGGTGCTGGTAACACATTCTACACACTGACTCTCGCGATGTGCGTTGTTTGTGCGACCGGGGTTTGGATTAAAGGTGGGAGGTTAACTGATGACTTGGTCAAAAGGATAGTACTTACTTCAAAGTTGGCATCGGAAGGGCTGTGCACACTTCTTGATATGATGAAGTGCCGACCTCAGCGGCGTTTTTGTTGTGAATTTCTTTATCCCGCTTAACTTCCCCTTCCAACAACCACCTCATCGTCGATGCATGAGATAAAACAACTGTGATGTTTTTATCTCGCTTCCTTTTCGTATACGTTTTTTCACTACCATCTGATCTACTGGTTCATTCGGACACACAAAACGTTGCATCTTCTAAATTTAGTATTAACTTGATAGAAGCTTACTACTATCATCTGTATTTCGTGGATCCAAGACGGCGCGCTTTTCAGGTATATCATTCCGACCGAACGAGTAGCGCGGTACATGAGAGATCAAATGTAATTGAAATCACAGGTATGAACTCATTGGGCGTACCTGTTGATGCGATGCTGACGTTTAGGGCTATCTTCGGGCTCGAAGAGTGGACCAAATGTGGTGGCTTGATTGTCTTCTCGCGAGTTTCCGCCGGTGTCATCTCCACAAGCTGAGCAGCGGACGGCGTCGGGTCTCGAGGAACCGCATGTAGATTGAAAAAGTCGAGATTGAGCTCATCGGATTTCACCGTTTTCTCCGTGCGTACCGGTCTGAAATGAATCGCATTGGTGCTTCTGGGCGAAATCTCTGGTGATCTGTAGGGTCCTGATTTTTCGTGTTCCCTTGAAGTGTTTCGCGGCTCAGGTATGCATCCGGCTTTGACCGAAGCAGAAGGCTGACGCGCAGCGATTGCAGAAGAGAGGCGCGCACTGAGTTCTTGCTGAAAAGTAAAACAAATTGCTTCACAATGGGAGAGGAGATTATATTTATTTATAAGCGGCAAAAGCTCGCTTACTAGTTCCTGGGAGTTACCGGATTTCCCGAATAAAACTCGTGCAGGTTGCTCGTATACCAGATAATCGATCGGACGGTTGGGGAGGTAGGTATTCTGTTGGTTTTGAACGTTCGCCCTAGGTTTCTCTCGATTGGTGTCTTCTGGCCGCTGTCTTGCTGTGGTGTGTCGCCGAGTGTGTTGCTGACTTCCATGTTTTGAAGTGTAGACTGATGAGTACGAATCACTATTTGCTTGGGGCATCGCATTTGCGTTTTTCGAGGACGGGGACTGCAACGAGCTGGATGTTTCAATCATCCGGCAACTGACCACAGGAGATTGCAGAACCGTGTGCTGCGGGACAGCATGCATGAAGGTGGACTGATTGGAAGAGCAAACTATCGGACGCGAAACCACCAGTGTTGCCGTTGATCGGGGGCTCGGCTGTGGGTCATTTGAAGTAGGGCAGCAATCACGGTGGCCTAGAAGTAAGTAAGGTGTATGCATCATACGGAATACTAGGATAGTTGAAGAGAAGTACAATCATAGAATACTAGTTTAAACAAAGAGCTGTGTCATATCTACATGCAACTATTGCAATAGCATGCACAGCGACCCGGTTATGAACTGGAAATCAAGGAGAGGCTATGAAGAACCATCGTGTCAACGAACCGGAATTCGCGATGTCAACGAAGGATACTTCAATGAGAAGTTCATTTCATCTGTATTTTAGCCAAAAAAAACTCACTATTTGACGGACGCGTTGGGGCAGACTCCAGCGAATGCCAGACGGCATCATGCCGGAACTTCGTCACGGGAGGATCAGTGTCACTTGGCTCACTCAGGCGCGGTCTGTGAACATGGTTATTATGTTGCGATGATTCATTCGCAGTCAGTGAAGGGAAATACGATGGGACGTTTCCCACGTTGGATGGAGCAGTGGATGCAGATTCCATGGCGGAGAGAGAAGCAGATAGCCGCAAGTTGACAGAACGTAAATGTTCATATCTAGTTTTGAGACGGAGCAGCTTGGATTCCAACGAATCGTTCTCGGACTTTAATTTATGCAGGCTGTCTAAGAGAGAAACAACTGGAAAATGTGGAATGTACATCTAGATTAGTGGTGTGAAAATTGTCCCCACGAATTCAGTCTGAAAGTGAGAGTGCTTTTTATATGGAACCGACAATATGACAACTAAAGTAGCCGTTCGGATAAAAATCCTAATCTGTGTAAGTTCGACCGAGCGAGTGAATGGGATGTTGTCATGTTCATTCACCTATTCCGATCCAGGATCTGTCTATCTTCCAAATAGCTGTGAGTGGAGTACACTTCCAGTCGAGTGGCAAACAAATGTAGTGACAGAGTAGGTACAAGGAAAAATGATTTATCACGCGCGGGATAAAAGTGCTCGACATATCCATTAGGCTGGTTGGGGTGAACATAATTAAGTCGAAATATACGTGAATCATTTACCGAGCATTCACTGAGAGAAAAGCGTTGATAAGTAACGTTTGTTCAAATAAAAATGGACTGTAAGCATGCGGAAATACCCAGGGTGCAGTGATCACTGATGTAAAGCGTGCGCCGCTGCCTTGGATCTATTTGACACATAAATCCTGTAGAATGGCATGATTAATGTAATCCCCAAATGGTGTAGTGTAGGTAACGAAGTGCTGGGAGCGAAGAGCAACATCCAATCGTTTTTTGATGGTATCAAAAGTAAGGGGGTACAACTGAGTCTGAGAGTGGGTTCCAGGGTTGGGAAACCCGAAGGGAAAAGTAATTCCATCGACACTCTAGAAGGCTATATTGTTCCTCCAATTTCAAACAGTTACCCCTGAGCAGCGTGTTTTGGCTAAGCTTCGGCAAATGGTGGCATACATGGTTGGGGTCACTCAACATTTGGTACGCTAATATGAGGTCGCTGCGCAACCTTCGGTAGCGTCCGTTGAAAACTCCCAGCAACTTCAGCCTTCGGTGGTAAGAGTGATAGCACAAGCCCTTTATATACTTTGTTGTGGTGCTATAATGCCCCTAGCTCACGCTTTAACCAAGGCTGCCAAATTTGGGCAGCCTAGGCTTAGCCTCACCTAGGCGAATAAAGCATACACTAATAACATGATAATAATGGCGATAATAATAATCAAACAACGATGAGAAATCCAGGTGTGATATCGATAACGTGAGGTTTAAGTTTGTTAATCACTCTAATTACACACATGTGTCATCACCAAACAGGTTAAAGCGGCAAGTGCTACATTAGTAGTCCGGATTGGTTAGATCAGGAGTCACCAAACTACGGCCCGTGGGCAGGATCCGGCCAGCCGACTGTGCCCCAAAGTATCTGGTAAAGCATATGAAACACGAGACGCTGTGATACAACTTACATTTGATATTGCATGTCCTGTTGTCCGTGACTATATACTGTTTGAACACCAGGGTGAGCCAGCTCATGGTTGTTACACGTGACACGGTAGTACCGTATTATCAGTGAATGAAAACTATTCACCTGTGCAACCTACTGGGCTTGTGTTTACCCCGCACGTTTGTGTCGCAATATTCCGTTGATCAGCTCCCTGAAAACACGCGTCATATAAAACTCCGCACGTATGGTTTGGAAGCCATATGTTGTAGCAATGTGAGACGAGTTGCAAGCTGTTAGTACGGGATTCCGTTGCAATCGTAAATTATTGAGCTACGTACATGGTTGCACAGCTAAATTCATGAAAGTATCACCTGTTTGTTGAGTTGACTCTGATGGAAACGTTTCACTTAAGGTTTCCAAGTTCGTCGCCGCACTTAATATATGGTTGGAAGCATCCGCTTTCGGATTTGCCTGTCACTGTGTCCAGTCACAGGACACTTGCGCCTACAGAGGGACCATAGGTGGCTTGCGCTGCACCACCCACAGCTCCAACCACATACGCCATATCCAGTGTAAACCCGAATGAATAAGACCGGAAAGCATGTGGACGGGAGCCGCTTTGCATCAACGGAATCGGCACCCACTCCTTCACAGGCAAACACAAGTACGCTGCATTTGGGGAATCAACCGCACACAAGGCGGTGGCTGGACCGTAGTCCGCTACACAATGAGTGCATGGAACCACTCTTCGAGCTTAGCACGACCACAAGGACCGTGTACCCCGTCCCCTCCAGCAACGACCCACTGTCTTCTGGAGCCAGTATGAACGAGATAGTGGGTAATAGACAGGTAGGCACCTTGTCAACATGCACATCAAGCGCAGTCACAACGGGGATATCAAGCAACAGCCAATCTCTTGAAACGACGATAACATATAAATAAATCGAATAATGTATCCAAATGCGGTGACATAACTCTTCACTAAATAAGCATATAAAATAAATCGGTTATAAGCAAATTCGCGATAACTTAGACGACAGAAAACATATTTTAAGAAAATGTTACAAACGCGAAGAATGTTAACTACAATTGGTTTAAGCGACGTGTGCAAATTAATAGAAGATAATTCGGGTAGACATTAACAGATTTACGAAAATTAGGACAATACAGCAAACCCACCACCTGAAATGAAGACTCAGCATGCAAGCACGCGATTAGTAAATAGAATGCAGCGTGCCTACAAACGCTGCATCTGTTCTGCCCAAGTTCTCTGTATGTATGTATGTATGTATGCTGAGGCTGATGTTGCATTCTTGATGCTTCTTCACCGCAGTTGGGCTAAACCAACTTACACTTAAACTAGGTCTTTTTCAGCTGGATAAATTTCATTCCGCTTTATTTGGTTTGTTCTGCCTCCCTGAATAATGTTCTATTAACTGGCCACGTTGCTTACACTAATTGCGCTTATCTTCGGTAATTTTGTTGCGTTTGTAGCATTTTAAGTAACTTGTGGACATTTCTTACTTATCACGGATTTGTTGCTGACCAACTTACTTCATATGGTAATTTAGCGAAGAGTTATGCCACCGTATCTGTATGCATTATTGGATTTATTTTATTTCAGCTTGTCGTTTAAATTGAACTGGCTGTTGTTTGATATCCCTGGTATGGTTGCGCTTGATGTGTATGTTGACAAGGTGCCTACCTGTCTATTACCCACTACATCGTTCATACTGGCTCCAGGAGACAGTTGGTCGTTGCTGGAGGGGACGGGGTGCACGGTTCTTGTGGCCGTGCTAGGCTCAAAGAGCGGTTCCATGCACTCAGTGTGGAGCGGACTACGGTCCAGCCACCGCCTTGTGTGCGGTTGATTCCCCAAATACAGCGTGCTTGTGTTTGCCTGTGAAGGAGTGTGGGCCGGCTCCGTTGATGAAACGTGGTTCCCATCCGCATGCCTCCCGGTCTTATTCCTTCGGGTTTACACTGGATATGGGGTATGTGGTTGGAGCTGTGGGTGGTGCAGCGCAAGCCATCCATGGTCCCTCTGTAGGCGCAGGCGTCCTGTGGCTTGCCACAGTGACAGGCAAATCCGAAACCGGATGCCGCCAACCATGTATGTATGTGTGCCCCATGCTGAGGCTGATGTTGCATTCTTGATGCTTCTTCACCGCAGTTGGGCTAAACCAACTTACACTTAAACTAGGTCTTTTTCAGCTGGATAAATTTCATTCCGCTTTATTTGGTTTGTTCTGCCTCCCTGAATAATGTTCTATTAACTGGCCACGTTGCTTACACTAATTGCGCTTATCTTCGGTAATTTTGTTGCGTTTGTAGCATTTTAAGTAACTTGTGGACATTTCTTACTTATCACGGATTTGTTGCTGACCAACTTACTTCATATGGTAATTTAGCGAAGAGTTATGCCACCGTATCTGTATGCATTATTGGATTTATTTTATTTCAGCTTGTCGTTTAAATTGAATGGCTGTTGTTTGATATCCCTGGTATGGTTGCGCTTGATGTGTATGTTGACAAGGTGCCTACCTGTCTATTACCCACTACATCGTTCATACTGGCTCCAGGAGACAGTTGGTCGTTGCTGGAGGGGACGGGGTGCACGGTTCTTGTGGCCGTGCTAGGCTCAAGAGCGGTTCCATGCACTCAGTGTGGAGCGGACTACGGTCCAGCCACCGCCTTGTGTGCGGTTGATTCCCAAATACAGCGTGCTTGTGTTTGCCTGTGAAGGAGTGTGGGCCGGCTCCGTTGATGAAACGTGGTTCCCATCCGCATGCCTCCCGGTCTTATTCCTTCGGGTTTACACTGGATATGGGGTATGTGGTTGGAGCTGTGGGTGGTGCAGCGCAAGCCATCCATGGTCCCTCTGTAGGCGCAGGCGTCCTGTGGCTTGCCACAGTGACAGGCAAATCCGAAACCGGATGCCGCCAACCATGTATGTAATCTCAACAGTCTAGTAACTAGACATAGAGCCAAGAAAACCATGGAAATCAGTGTATAAGAGACAGTCATTGCGTCATAATCGTCATGGCATGCTAGCTGAAGGTGGGCAACACACTTCAGCTAATATGCCGCAAGAAAATGGAATATTTTGACAAAAATACAGAACAAAACATTTTTAGTTTGTTTGTCACACGCCGGTTTTTCTCTTTTTTTGTCATTTTCAATTTTTGTAGAATTAAACATGTGAATCAACACAACACTGTACACAATTCTTCCATTGATTCCGGTTGCGGGCCATGTCTTCAAGTGTCCTAAGCCATTGGCACTCGCCATCTTTGGGTCCCCATCCTGGAAGACGTACGGGTCCAACAGCGGCTAGGCACGACGTCAGCGATTTCATGTGCTGCCGCCAAGTGGAAGGCTGACCACCACGCGGTCGCTTCCAGCCAGGTCCTTGACGAGCGAATAGAGCGCGACGCGGTAGACGCTCAGGTGCCATGCGTAGGACATGACCGAGCCATCTTAACTGGCGCAACAAAACCAGTTTGTTGAAGGAAATACTTGCATTCCTCAAGACGCGACGTCGAACGTCATTACTGGTAACTCGATGTTGCCACCGAACACGAGCGATCCTCCTTAAGCAACCGTTATCGAACGCAGAAAGACGACGCATGTCTTCCACGCGAATCGGCCAGAACTCGCTCCCGTACAACAATACTGAGCGAACGGACGCGCTGTAAACTCGGCCCTTTAGTGAGAATGAGACGTCGCGACGACGCCACAAGTGCCTCAGATTGACAAATGCTGATCGAGCTTTAGCGATACGAAGCGAAACTTCTTTGTTGATTGTGCCGTCAACGGAAACACAGCTCCCAAGGTAGACGAAACTATCTACCTGTTCAAGTTGTGCACCTTGGAGAGTGAGCACGGGTGCAGGTGAAAGCCAATCCTTGAGCAGTACTTTACACTTCGATGGGGCGAAGCTCATGCCATACTTAGATGCTTCAACCGCCAAACGATCCAGAATGAGTTGCATACCCTGAGGATCGTCACCAAGTAAGGCGATATCATCAGCATAATCTAAGTCGGTCGCGCGCTCACCCGGTAGAAGCTCTAGGCCAAAATGTTGGAAACCTTCTAGGGCATTCGACAGAACGTCTTCGATTGCGAAGTTGAAGAGGAATGGGGACATAGGGCAGCCCTGTCGCACACCGCTATTGACAGTGAATTGCGAGGAAAGCTTGCCATAGACCCTCACTCTGCCGGATGTGTGAAGGTAAAGTGCTCGTAAGATGGCGATATATTTCTCTGGCACCCCGTTCTTTAGTAAGCAACGCCATAAAGCAGGTCGATCAACGGAGTCAAAAGCGGCACGTATGTCTAGGAATGCAACGATAGTGGGCCTGTGATAAATGTGGCGATGTTCAAGGAGTTGGCGGAGCGTGAAGATTTGATCCACGCATCCGCGGCCAGGACGGAAACCAGCTTGTTCTTCACGGTAGTACGATTCACGTACTGGGGATAGTCTACGAAGTAGAATGGATGCCAACAGCTTAAAGGCAACCGAAATAAGACTAATCTCGCGATGATTTGCACATGAAGTGCGAGCACCCGATCGTCTCCACGGCAGTAGCTGTCACCTGGTCGCGAATGTTGTGCCACAGGTCGCCCACTGTGGCTATGCAGTCCACATCACACAGGCGTGCAGCCATAGGGTTCTTCAGCTCAATACATTTCGCTACAGTACCGAGGGAGAGAATATTAAATGTACGCCGATTCACGGCGGGGATGAAATATAAGATTTACGAAAATATATGTACAGTTTGGTTCGCACCAATTTGTGATCAATGTCACACACGGCTGTACGCAGTACACGTGTCATGCGCACTTCACGCATATCACGCTGACGTACGATGACATAGTCGAGCAGGTGAGCGTGATCACTCCATGGATGAGTCCAAATTGCTATATCACCCGCACTCAGTGCAAATCGAGTGTTCGTGATCGTCATGCCGCGAGTGGCACACAGCGAGAGCAGACTGTAACCGTTCGCATTCGCTTCGCCAATGCGATGCTGACCGATGAGATCTTTCCACACCGATGCATCACGCCCAACGCGCGCGTTGAAATCACCCAGCAGAAATAGTCGGTCGCTTCTCGGCACAAACTGTATCACGGAGAATAGCTGAGTGTAGAATTGATCACGCGTGGCATCAGGATAACACATGGTCGGTCCGTACGTGCTTATAAAAGTGGCAAACGTACCTCTTCTGAGTCGTAGGGCAGCGCTGATGCCTGTTGGTTCACCCACCAGCTGGCCATTTAGGCGATCGGATATTGCAAATCGGACCCCATGTTTACATGGTGCTGTGGTGCCGTTGCCAACCCAGTAGAACGTGTAACCAGCACCTGTTTCATGCAACTTACCCTAAACGGCGAGCAGGGTCTCACTGAGCGCCGCAACATCGGTGTTGTACCGCGCCAATTCTATCGCGATCAGTGAAGTGGGTCGCTCGGGGCGTTCACTGGAGTTCCGGTCCAGTAGTGTGCGCACGTTCCAGCACCCGATGCTGAGTGTTATGCGCGCGGGCCTACGATTGCATTGGTGGGCAATCGCACGCGAGGTGGCGGTTGTGCTTTGGAGGTTTGCTTGAGGGACTCCACGCGGAGCGTTTGGCTCAATAGCCTGATCTACAAGGCAGTGGGTGCTTTGGAGGTTTGCTTGAGGGATTCTGCCGGGAGCCTTCGACTCATTAGCCTGATCCACAGTGCAGTGCGGAATTGATATCAAACATTCTTATATAATATATTCCATAACCGGAGGTACCGATGAAGTGTACGTGTACCCTGATGAGCCGTAGTTTCATTAATGACCACTAGCCCTCTGTTTTCCGGAGTTTTATTGGGACTTTTATAACCTTTGTAATCCACTATCTTTTTCTTATGCAGATGCCCATTATTTCGGCCTTCACTAGGGGAACACTGAGTGTCGCGTTTTATTTGTCTCTCCCCTCTGAGTTTTCGTTCTATTTTGCAAGCACTGCCCACTATGACTATGCGGCTGATGATAGTCATTTTGTCAGCTTTCCGGTCCGCGCAAGTAACTCCTCCAGCCAACCGGCCCGCGCTACTCATCTTTATAAGTAATTATCCAACCCGCCCTGGAAAACGTTTGGTGACTCCTAGATTAGACGATGGAACAGCGTTAAATGGAATCCAGTGCGTCGAGTGCTATGTCCAAACTTGGATGAAATTAGTGCAGGAAAGTGGTGACTGCTTAAACACGAGTCACTTACTCTCAACCGAAGTGCACAAATACAATCAAACCTGTCTAAGGCGTGCAATAAGGGACCGACAAAATGGTCGCCTTAGACAGGTTCATGCATAGGGGCATTGTTCATGGGAGAAAAAGTTGGAGATGTTTCTGGCTGATCGCCATAGATAGGTGATCGGGATAGCAGGTTGGACTGTAGATCCAATGCCATTCGCATGGTAACAAAAGAAAACTGCAATCAGCCCATTAGGAACGACTAAACCGTATCAAATCAAGAGACTAGATTCACAAGACCTGGCCTATGCAAGTGTTGAGACTCGCACATACAGTATGTGGCCCACAGTAACCTACTGGGAAAGTGATGGATCACGATGACTGGGCCCCATTGCTTTGCTTGCACACATTTCATCCTCGAGTTAGCTGCTCTAAGCGACGTGACAGAATGATTGCGAACGAATCTATTGGCTACGGGAACGACTGTTTAACACAATCTGTGTTCTTAATCACAGCTTGAAAGCCCAATTTTATTATATCATACATAACTGGCGGATATGTTTCATTCGTCAGGTCATCAAACAGAGGTGGTTACATTACGTTGATTCGAGTACGTCTGCCTGCCTCAAAGATCATGCAATCACTCTCCACATTCGCTAAGGAAAGAAAACATCCCAACTATTGTGCTGCCAAACAGTACAATTAGATGGCAGCAAAAAAGGAAAATATAACGACAAAAATATGAATAAAGCGAATATTATGCTTTCTCTCGTGCACTGATATCATGGTTAGAATGGGACTAAATGGGCTGGGGAGGCACAAAGAAACCCACAACACAAACAACGCGAACGTCGATACTTCGCGATATCAACAAATGTTTTCAACGAAACGTATTTATCGTCTTTCGAATGCAAAAAATTGAACTTGAGAGATTCAAACTGATGTCAACTTCATACCGGTCTTCATTCCTCTTGACCAAGTCATCAGTTGACCTCCCATCTTCCATCCAAAGCCCGGTTGGCATGCATAACCCATGGCTAATCCATCGGAGCCTGGTGCGTGGAATAACAGCACTGAGCGGTTTATTGCACACGCGGTGTTCTCACTTGATAGGAGCCAAATTACGATAGCACCGGTGATCGCACCCAATGAGTATATTTACCTCGGTCAATTTGGTGGATAAGGATTCATAACTGTATTGTAGGATGGAGCGGATCAATTGGAAAGATTCCACGTTCACTGTACCACTAGAATGCTTACATGAAACCGTTATACCTAACAACAACGATCTCGAGTTATTTCTCGCCATCATCAACCTAATTTGTAGTAGAAGCCAAGAAACTTATGTACTAGTTCTCCTGGCCTAAAAAACGCGGTGGCTTGCCGAGGAGGGGTTTATTTTGCTTATCCGGTGCTGGATGCAATGGGAATCGCGAAATGCAACCGTTGACCTGGTCATAAGAAAGGAACGCGCTAGCTTTTGAAGCGAGTGTTGTTAACGTATCTGACTGGCAGCTGTTTGCAGACCATACACAGGAAGTTGCTCGGAACCGACGGTATTAGTGCGTTTGCTGTCATCTCTTAATTGCACTGGGGGCGTAGCGGATGATTTGCTTGGGGAACAATGCTGATTACGACGTGTGGGGCAGTGAAAACCGCCCATGTCGCCTCATCTTCACATGACAATCAACGTTGTGGACAACGTTCCGGCACACTGACCCTGTTTATTTGCTTGCATCTAGGTTTTGTACTCTTGCGTTTTATTGCTAAAACAATTAGGATAATAAATAGCAATGGATTACTATTATGAAGCACAGATGCCCAGTTGTCGATGAGTACAGATCCGATTGTGACATGTAGGAAGTCATGTTTGCAAACCCACGAAGAAAAGAGAAACTGTTCAACAAAAGCGCACCACAGTTGCTTCACGGGTCACCCTCGAGCGAGTGCCGACAGTCGAGTCTAGACGACGAGGGTGGTGCTTAGACAGTTTTTCCCAATTCGATGTGCATCGCTTTTGTTACCATCGGCAGCAATTGCTTAGCACAAATCGTCGTTGTTGACAGCGGAGCGATACCACTGAGCTCTGGTACGAATTATCGAGATTTTAACGCACAGGTACCTAGAAGAGATGCAGCTGAAGTGCACTATCAGAAAACGGCTCTGGAGTATGGGCCAAGGTAAACAAAAGTGAAAGCTGTACGTACCATCAGTGCCATCTACGTGATGCATAAGCAGATTGCCAGCCTGATTCCATTGCCACTCGAGCAAGTCCTCCATTGTGAGAAGGGGTGCAGGACGACCATCTCGGTCAAGTGGACAGTCGGTGGAGGAGAGTTGGGGTTGTTTGGACGAACAAAGTAAGGGTTTTGTTGTGTTTCCAAATGACACCATCGATCCACGTAACGGGAGCGGACGTTGTGGTGGGAACCTCGTTTCTTTAGCTGCATTTAGGTGTGCTGTAGAAAGCAACACGAAATAAACAAACCTGAGCATATTGTTCAGACGCGGGAAAGTGTAGGTGTTAGACATTCCTCGTTGGACAAATGTTTAGAAGCCTAAAGCACAGTTCTTTGGATCATAAGAGAAAACAGACGCTATGGTGTGAAAGGAGTGATGTTGCAATGGACATTGAGATTAATCAGAACAACCACTGCTGCATTTTGGGCATTCTGTCGCTTAGGCAAATTGGTGGTAATCGTGAACTAGTTTCTCTGTCCCTACTGCCAAAACCCATTCAGTTGGCGGCTTCAATTCCTTGATGCCTTCCCTAAACCATTTAGGCATTATGAAATTTTATATTACTCGTGAGTAGCCAGAGTTTAATTGTAATTTTAAAGCATTCATCCCATTAGCTCAACCCACATAGCACAGCCTAATTCAGAGAAGCATTTGACGCGTTTCTCTCTGTTGGGGCTCGTCAGTGGTGCGCATTCCCTCGGTCCCATACTGGGGATTGAACCCATGACCGCTTGAGACCAAAGCCACCTAGCAGAGGACAGCCGAATGTCCCGCACTTTGGTGTACCGATTGTGGTTAATCCGCTGGAGCTGCATAGAATATGATGTGACCGTGGTAATATAGTTGAAATGTGTAAATGGACAAAATAACTACCGTACATGATCCTAAGATGGATAGACAGTAGTTACCATGGAGTGAGACAAGTAAACTACGTCGATTAATTACAAAAGTACTCAAAAGCAGAGTGACTAGCTACAAAGCAACGAACTCATAGCTAAATGCCTCAATTTACGACACAGTCGTGGGAATAAAGTATAAAGAATGCGCGCACACACAAGCATTCGAAGAGCATAAAGGAAATTCCAGGTCGATAACTGTGCAGAAACAAGATAAAAATAACCAACCTGTCTTCTTTCTTCTGCGCAGCTTCCCAGAGTGGGCGTTCACGGTGCACTTCTCCCTAATGAAGCAACGGACAGTGTTAGAGCAAAGTGTTGAGCAAGTGGTGAATCGACGCATTCCAGCTTAGGTTTTATATAAGAAAATAAGAATGTTTGCTGAGATATCAGGTCAATACCACAAAAATGACGAAGTGCAATATATATATATATATATATATATATATATATATATATATATATATGTACGGTTCAAGCTTTCATCTTCGATTTCACAGACGCTAACATAGCTGCCTAGGTACTTGAATTTCTGGACGAATTCTAGCTTATCAATGCTAAGAAACAACACAGGGATGGGTCCCTGTCAATCCTGGAGGACTTGGTATTTCGAGGGTGCAAAACATAACCGGAAACGATCGACAGCTAATGTTAACCTGCCCAGAGACGCTTGACATGTTTGGGAGCTGTCACAGATAAGGGCAGTGTCGTCGGCGCACTTCAAGTCAAGAAGCTGTTCACCTAAAGGCAGCTTCACACACTGTACGTCTTGCCGTGAACTCAGTTTCCATGACGTCTACGATGAGGAAAATGAAAATGAAGATTGACAGCAAGCAACTTTATTTCACACCGCTGTAGATACTGAAGGACAGCGACAGTTCGCCATAAACACTCACTCTGCCCGACAAACGCTCTTATGATATTTGCATAGCACAGCACTCCTGAGCAGACAGTCTGATAGTTCACCTTGGTCCACTGAATCGAAGGCACCTGTGATGTCGAGAAAAACGACGACGGTGGGTCGCCTATAAATATCGCGGTGTTCCTGTAACTTAGATTATGTGAAGCCGTGGTCAACACATCATCGGTTTCGAAGAAACCCTGTCTATTTCTCGCGAATGTGGGTTTCCCGAGTGCCAGTCAAGCTGTGAAGAATGAAAGAGGCAAGCAACCTAGAACCAATCAGGATCACACTGCACTCCATTAAAAAACACACGTTCACAAACAGTGACTACCTTGCAGAAATAAGGCGGCATCGGCCGCATAGCTTCCATGCGACTTTCCCTTGCAGGCTGTTGGAAGAGAAGTTTTGAAGGCTTACGGGTTGACTGCACGGTTGCCTTCCTTGCTCGCTTACCTATATGGCCACACTTGATACGGTATGCATAGTGTAATCGTGCCACTGCGAGCAATCTGGAGAATCGATCCGTATGCCGTTTCGTTGAGGAAATGATTGTGATTGTTAAGGCAGTGTGAGGTAATCATAAACAATACAGTACTTCGTACGAAGGAGGTAAATCTAGGACTTGTTCGCAAATGGAAATTTTAAAGCCCTTACAGCTACAAGGTTCATGTGCTGTTGTTTCAGTGGGCCGTACACTCATGTGAATAGCGTAGCTACGTACTGTTGATGTAGTCAGCGAATAGTATATTAAGGCCAAGTTCGCTGGGTAAGTAAGACCATCAGTGGATCTGTAGTCATTGTTCCAAAGAGGAGGGTTCCTAGTGTGGCAGTGACAAGACATTAGTGAGTGTTCGTTCGTCTCCACACCTGTGGGCCATTTCGGTAATCAGTTACCGCCTCAGGACCCATGGACCTGCCATTATGTTAAAGTCGTAAGATGCATATCAATCCTGCGTTTCAACATGATATTCACACTTCACTTCCAAGTGATTGATAAGCTTGAAATCCCAAGTGACCCTACGGCCCGGATATGATCTACCAACGAGCATTACATACGCATAGTAAGCATAGAGTTTGGAGCAATTTTCCTCCTATTTTCCAATAACAAAATGTTTCCCAGTAGTTGCCAAGTCGATAATAACCTGTGTCACGGCGTGCACACATGACTGCTTCTAAGACTAGCTGAAACAGTGGTCCATAGCAGGATTAGTGGGCGCGGTTGCCTTTGTAAATGATTGCAAACACATTGTAGAAACGCCCGTGGGTGAAACAACAGTGTTTGCCTGTTCCAAGTACTCACTTGAATTACCAGAGTAAAAGGCGTGCTTCACCACTAATTATCAGCCTTGCGTTTTTTATAGCAGGACAATGTGACATGTATAAACACCGTACTCCTTGTAGCCCCTATAGGTGTTTCTTTGCTGAGTAAGGCCGATTTTATGAGGACAGCATTCCAGTCCATGGACGTAATAGGGAAGTTCCATCTTTATTGACTGTGCTTCTAATGGTGCCATTCGGAGAGCAACTTGTCAAATCGTCTCAACACGTATGGGCGACATATGGAAGTGAAGCCTAATTAGCCTATGAATACGTAGGTACTTATGACGTTTACATAACGCCATACATGGAGACACTGAAGCGACAATTAATTAACAAGGTCGCCCATGGGTGTGGAGACAAACGAACACTCACTAACGAACGTCGTGTCAACGCCACGCTTGGAATCCTCTTAGTTTGTGTTTAGTCATCAACTGTGATAGGAGTAAGCAAACATAGAACTTTCGTTGTTCAGTTTCAGGTTGGCCTACCAACTCCCAGGGAAACAATGTCCCCCATGATCGTCGCAATAAGAATCGCACAAAATTGTCTAACCGCCTAGCAGCCATTGTTGAACTGCGGAATCCCAGTTAGAAGACTGCCTGTCTACATCACAATGGTTAGGCCGCTGAATAATCCAGCACCAGGTAGCCGCTAGTGATCACTAAGTATAGACCGCTTCATGTGCTGGTTAGTATGTCTGTCCGCACTGGTTACGACTTAAGCTTCGGATCATGTGGTAGCTAGGATTTCCTCCTTAGACAGGCATCACAAGTTGCCCATTGGACGGTTTCAGTTTGGAGGCCAATCATCGAGGTTTCTTTCCGATAGGCATCAAAATAGAACAGAAGGTGGTGCTCGACCACTTTCATTGGACTGTCTGTCGCTTATGCTGGGGGTTTCCAACCGGTGTCCCATTGGCTAACGTCCCATGACCAATGAGAGTGTCAATGACGCCAAAACAGCGTTCTTAGCCTCGCTAACTTGAAAGCATTGCACGCGATTTCGAAAATGTGCCACGCTAAAAGCTTGGTACAATGCGTTAACATGCGTGTAAAATGGTATAGTACTCGCTTGCGCACATGATTGTTGCGGAAACTGTGGTGTCATCCAACACCAGCAGTGCTGCGTAGACAACGATGATCGAAGACCTAGAAGCGCTCCAAATCCACAAACCGAAGGGATCAAGTCACCCTCAGAATAGGACGGTCTACACCGTGGCGGTGTACATACAGTCTATTTGATGGAAGAAAATACCTTGATATGGCAGATGTCGTGGGTTCAAGCTTTCGTTAAT
This sequence comes from Dicrocoelium dendriticum, assembly GCA_944474145.2. Taxonomy (NCBI): domain Eukaryota; kingdom Metazoa; phylum Platyhelminthes; class Trematoda; order Plagiorchiida; family Dicrocoeliidae; genus Dicrocoelium; species Dicrocoelium dendriticum. Next base: position 138,341,318 of record OX104063.1, read on the forward strand.
ACACGAGCTAAATTCAGCAGTCCAACGACCATCGCTGTTAACACAGCTGCAGAGGATGGAGGCAGTCGCGCAACAGAGGATTATGTTCGCAGAATAAGATAAGATTTACTGGAAATTCGCCAAACAGAGATCCGTTACTGTGACAAGTAGACATATGGATCCGAGGAAGTGCAAAGGTCAACCGATTCCAAGCACCGGCCGGAATCGGAATCCCGGCGTATGTCAACTGTGTGTGTGAAACAGCTTCTGGGTGAGAATGATCAATCAAGTATTACTACCACCGTTGGATTTATAAAGCAGCCAGAGAGTAGACGGATCGATGATGTTGTATTAGGTCATCCGCGAGCGGGAAATCTTCGCCGACGGATAGGTTGAGTCACTAGTAAGTGAAAGCCATTTCACTGCATTTACCGAACATACCATGCATCCTGGACCAGCCCGGATCTCATTTGAGACCAAATAAAAATCGAGTGGGTCAAACTTTAAACGCTCTGTCTTACATTACTGGGTCTGTCCTATAGTTAGTAATAAATTGTGTTAATTTATCCGACTTCGCTCACTTGGTACTCTCGCCAAAGTCTACAAACAACGAGCAGTTCAGTTCAGTCTGGTTGAATAACTATGATCTAATTGCCGAAATGTGATAAGCCAAATCGCCAAGCATCGCGTCGCCAGGATAACAGCAGTAAGAGCGGTATCGAATGAGGTAGAACGCCGACAGCATGCAAAGAAAAAGGTAAGAAAAAATAGGCAAAGTTGGAACAGTAACGACTAGATGGAACAGCGCTGCTAGCTTTGAAACCGTGCCGTGTCAGATGTGAGCAACCACTGATATATCCCATCCCGAGGTCCTCTTCGAGGAAGATATGATGTGGCAACCGTAATTAGCCTACATCGCTAACCAGTGACCCCGGCTGTCTCACTCCATTATACGCAAAAAAGAAAAAGTCGTTAGCAGTACGCCGGCACACGGTGCAGACGCTTCGCTGCTACAGTCGCGCATAGGCTGAGTATACGACGAGGATGCACGCCCCTAGGTGGATTCGAACCGGTGACCACAGGATTGCAAGCCAGGTGTGCAATTCCTTAGGCCACTGCGGGCAACACAACAACAGACGGTGCATGGCGGGATGGTACGTCAGCACTGGTCGACGCGTTGCTCGAGTCTAGCGGGCAATCCAAAATTCAGTACTGCTAACGTTGTGCTCTCATTGCCTATGAGTAAAGACCCCAATTTTCCACGATTCTGCGAAAAGTAGAAAAGTCGCAAAGTTTACTAAATGTCGCAGAAGAGGAAAATTTTTGCGGAATTGCGATAAAAATGAAAAATTCACGGAGAAAATTTCTTTGGATTTGTTTTTCGTAAGCAACATATCAACATAAATTTCAACAACAATATATATGGGAAAAAATGCCAAAGAAACCAGCTCGCTATCACAACAGTCATCTGTTATTCAAGTTCTCCTATCTTACCATTCCCATCTACAGCTGCGGTTTTACCCCGACCCCAGTATCACCCATGCATTCATACATTACACAACCATATCCCATTTCTCTGCTCATGCGGGAAGGTGAAACTGCACATCCTGTTATGCTCAGTCTGCGAGCATACCTCCTCATCGATACGGGCAAAATGGAAAGAGTCAATTCTTCCAAAGTTGGAGGATTCATTCTGCGTAGCTTGATAATGATGAGTACAGACTTTAGTCGTGTGAAGGCTTTCGTTTCCGATGGCGCGTGCTACCGAGATGTCATAAAGTTTGTTAGTGAGGATGCAGTTCATGTTAGCTGTGCCGCCCATTGCATCAATTTGATTTTACTGAAATCCTTCGCAAATTCTCTCCGGAAGTCGACGGATCAGGTGCAAAAATAAAAAAATGCTTTTCTTCTTTCGGGAAGAAACAGGTGTGTGTCTGCACTGAGTATCCAACTCAGGAAGGCGTGAATACTCCGACAAGTTCACATGTACCGGTCATCATTTGCTGGAACTCCTGGCTAGAAGCTGTCGCACAGCACAGCCAATATTTCCATCATGACAGCTATGTTGCAAGCTGTATAACATGAGTTTGGAGACTCAGCTGGTGTTTGTGAACTTAGGGATATTCTAACTAAGGAGTCAACAAAGAAAACTTTGAGATGGCAACAAAGTTGCATTGTGACCGTTGGCAATAACATCAACCGTCAGTGAAAATTGCTGAATCACAGTCTCCGGTAACCCATAAGAGTTATAACGACCTATCCGATCTATCTATTTCGCTGAAACCTGCAGCTGAGGAAAACTGGCTGCATCATCTGCAAGCAGAGAGACTGATCTTGGATGCGTCTAGCAAAATGCAAACTGAAATGCAACTTAGCTTCTCCCGAGCTGCCATAAAAGGCCAAGAGTTGCTGACATCAAAGGCTAGCTGGCCGTTTTTGAAAGCCATTAAAGTGTTTGACCCCAACCAGCTCAGCGTCTTGTCCAGTGATCCATGTAGCTGTAGCGACATCCCTGGCCTGGTTGGCTCTCCAGCTCCGGCAGCCGAATGGGTAATCTATCGAAAAGTGGTAGAATAACTGCAGCTAGAAAAATGTAAAAACATACCTGCCTTCTGGTGCGGGATGAATGAAAGAACTTTACAACTAGAAGACATTGCCGGCCATTATCTAATGTATTCCTATGAACTCGGTAGACGCTGAACGGAGCTTCAGCGTCACAATCTTTCAGACCTTGCTGGATTGTTTTAATTCCTCTGTTTGTAATCATGACTGCCATGCATATAGTAGATGAGAGTGCTTTGGTTTCTGTTAATTATAGTTTTCGAAGTGAACTCACAGAGTTCAAGTTAGAGCCGCAGAAATTTCGAGGAATCTTTGGTTTTGACCGCGGAAAAAATGCTTCACCACCGCGGAATACTGGGGGTCTTTAGCTATAAGCAATACCCAACAAACGGCGTAGACGAAACACGGAGGTCTTAACAAACGAGAAAAACGGTAAGAAAATGGGAGGCTGTAATTAAACGTACGGAACACGTTTCATTTCCGCTGTAGATTGTGAGAGGTCGCAATCCATCGCTGTTGGATGAGAAGTTGTAGTTGTTGTGGTTCGTACGTTTGAAAAGCTGTATGAGACAGAGGAATTGCAATTTTGTGTTTGGTCGAGCGAGATGTCTGATGGTGCAGACGAGGCTAGGGTGACAGTCGGTGGAGAGCGGGAATTCGGGAGTAGTTCAACGCAATTTTCTCCTGATTGTTTGATTTCATTCCCCACGGATTCTGTAGACAGAATGGAAGGAACAACCAACCGATGAACAAGTGCATCAAATTGAACGGAATAGGGAGTTTATTCAAATTACCTAACTTCCGAGTGGTCTCGGGATGAAATTTCAACCAAACTAACTGAAGGTACCGGTTCAGTAACGCAGTCAACATACCAGTATTTGTCTCGGTTGTTAATCCGGAGAGCTCTCTGATGGGCGTTGGCTGAGGTACGTTCGTGTTGGGATGAGTTCCCAACTCTACGGGAGGTGTGGCACAGATGGAGCCGCTTTGGAGAGGTGATGTCGGTTCGCCCAAAGCGGCCACCATGCGACTTGTAGGAAGATGACCAAAAGAAGGCTGCGTGTCTTTCTGAAGTACATCCCCGTTATCGGCAGCAAAATCTATAGAGGCACCATCTCCCACTGCTATACGACCGAGCGGATCGTTACTAGACGTTGGACTGCCGTCGAAAGTAGATTATGGTGAAAATCAGTATAAAATATGATGACCTCAAATAATTCAGCAAATGGACTATGAACATACATATTTGCAACAAAAAACGTAAGAATTTGCTAGAATAAGCACTATAAGGTGTGGTGGCGCCGCCTAGAGTGAATGCGATCCTGTAGCATAAAAATGTCACAAGTTTTTACCAACAATCCATAACGCAGCACTCAAGGATGACTAGTTACTTCCGCGTAGAGCAGATTAAAAGCCCGCAACATAAGTTGTGATGGGGGAATATCTGGGTATAGGCGCAAGGCGGAGGGGAAGTTAGCAGCGCAAATGCTCACCGGGTTCTCTGTAAAGGTGCCTTCAAACCTCGCGGGAGGTGCATGATGCATCTGGCCCTTGTCAGCCTACGGTATGAGGTGTCATGGGTGCAATCAGTGTTTGCTGTCGGTGAAGAGAAGCGCCAGTTGACTGCTGGACACCGGCTCCCGAAACCTAAATAAGTTCAATCGCCCCGCTGCTAGGCATTTCGAGTTTTCAAGATAGACCATCTTCATCCATATGAATGAACAAGTGGGTAACAACGTCCTAGTGAATTTGCTACCAATACGCCGCCTCGGCCCATAACTTTGCTTAGGTATTAATTCGTCTGCTAATATGTGAGATACATAAATCCTACGAAATCAGGAGTATGCTAGAGAGAAGTATGTGAAGTGGAAACACAAGAGACACAGGAACTATGTTATAAGCAGATTTATGACCGGTAAACAATAAAAACTAACAGACGCAAGAATAAAAATAACGCATATGTCGCCCCCGACAGAACTCCAGTTGGGAAACGCGTAGTCTCCATGATAGAAATTACAGTTTATTGTCCGTTCTAGTTTATTAGATAGATGGCGTCGATAGGCGACTTTTGATATTGACACTTAACGGAGGAATTTGGTACGATGCACCGGCACCAAGACAAGTGCTTGTGGCACCGACACAATCAGTGGCAATAGTCTGCAAGAATTGAGACCAAACACCCGTACAGTTTCAAGCGAAAAGAGTGATGCAATAGACATATATCGGACGCGCTTCCAGCAATCGATAGTCCCCTCGGAGTGGACTTCACGGTGGTCATTCAGTTTGGTGCTTAAGACAGCAAGGTTGTCGGATGTGTCCGTTGTCTGCAAACATACGTGAGGGACCCATATGAAAGAGTACCCGAACAGAGAAACTTACCAACTGACCGCAGGTGTTGCTGTAGACGACTGGTGAGCAGCGGATAGCGCAGATAAAAAGTTCTTCATTCAAACGACGTATATAAAAGGAAAGAAGAATAAGGAAAAAAGTCGGGTATTTGGATATTTTAGTTATTGCCAAGATTGATTTTAATAAACGAAGAAAATGAACGACGGCATGGTGGCAAGGCATCGGTCGAGAAAACGCGATGTACGGAGCCCGATTCCTCCTACATTCAGGGTCCAAACACAGACGAAAACAGTCGTGGAGAATCGTACGGTAAATAGTGAAATGACCTCAACTGTGGCACTGCCTACACGTCAGAAATGGGAGGCGCAAGCATCCGGCTGGAGAAATACAAGCAGCGACGATAAACACATGCGAATCGGCACACGCCGTCGTAATCATGCGTGCGGATAGGCTGGAATGCGAACGACAATGGGTAAAAAAAGCAAATGCTTGAGCAATACTGTGGGATGTCTAATGAGAATTCGTGTGCTTTGATCCGATGTTGCACTGCACTAATCGAGAGTGAACTGGTTGACACTGAGCCTGAAAGTTAACAGTTCTGATGTGACCATGCATCGTTCTCAAGCGTCACTGTCTCTTAAGTGGCGCGGTGGTCACCCCATGTCACGGGCATCGAACGCTGCAATGGGAAAGGATTCGGCACCGAAGTCGGGTAGCTTGGCCACCTACTTGTGCCGCGCAAGTGTTGAATCTCAGGTGAGGATGACAGCTGACTTTTGTAGGGATAAATGGATACGAAGTAGTCCTTACTAGTGACGGTGTTCTCATCAGATCGAAAGGGACATGTACGGTGTTTTTCTAATGCGTAATTGGCAATAACGATGTTTACACTTAAAAGAAACATGTGACACTAAGTGAACGATGTTTAAGCATGCGAAGCGATAATAAATCATTGGTTATTGAGGTGGTCATCGAGAGTGTGCGGAACCGCAGACCATGCAGCGCGTGTGTCCGCGTAGCTTCATACAACGCTTGGTTTCAATCACTGAAACAATTGGATGTGATGATGACGGACACTCAGAATGGACGAACGGCAGCACATATAGGAACAAATCAGCTAATCGGACGCGAAACGAACAGACTGTACTTAATCGTACCAGGCAATGTCGACGGTCATACAGCTCCGCTGGTTGCTCAATGATGTTTAGCTGTGCTCCAATCGATTTCTCTATTTACTATGAGTCAAAAAGCACGAAGTCCGATTGTTTCAATACTCGATAAAGTTGTTGTTGTTGTATGCGGATTGTGACCGATGTGTAGGTTGTCTTCGTTCAGTAAGCCAGTTAGGTCTTAAGGACCGGTTTTTTGCAACACCATATGGAAACACGACTCCCAAGGCATGAGCGCACCAAAGCTGTTAGCTGAGGTGTTTTCCACCTCCAGCTAACGTGTAATGATGATGATGATGATGATGTTATCAAACAAATGGGAGGACTCTATTACCAAAGATGAGGAAGTTATCGGTTCCACTAATCCGAGGAAGTGTCGGGCTGTAGTTCCGTAGTACTGAGTACCTTAACGATCTGAAGCAGATACCGAAACGCGCAGAAATCAGCATAAGCCAATTCGGTGAGACCTGGATAGGGTTGGGTATCAGCAAGTGACTATTTCATCCCGGCAAGTGCCCGTTGTAGTGTTACTGTAACATCAGTACCATGCTGAAGAGTGGTCAAATAGCTGGAATTGAAAATAGGGTTTCGAATTGAAGCAGATAGGTACTGGGTGTTGCCTGCCGGAAAATAACTCATTGACAGGGTGTAGTGCAAAAAGAGAACAAATGAAAGCTGATAAGAAAATCTTTTTCGAAATAACTATTAGCCGTGCAAATAGCCAACAAGTAAGTGACAAGTATTACCTCTTTATGGCGTAAAGAGCAAAATCCGTAAAAACGTTTGGTGCTATCAGTGGGAAGCGGGCAAGAGACACCATCACGATGACAGGTGCTCGTTCCAAAAGTAGTTGTATCGATTTGAGCCAAGGATGTTTGCTCCGCGGGAAGCGTTCGAGTTATGACGCGCGCCAATGAGGTCGTCGAATCAGCGTCAGACCAAGGAAGTTCAGACAACAGTCCTTCGAGTGAGGCGCTGCATTGTAGGATGATGAAAACCAGAGGTCGCACTTAGACAACCGAAAAAGTTAAGACCGTACATAAGGGTTTGCCGCTGAAGCGAGCATAATCAGACGACAGACCTAGCAGGAACAATTTAAGCACATAATTGTGGCTGTACCGAGAGCAAAGCGCCGTAAAGTCATCTACCGAGTGAGAGATTAGAACAAGTAGAAATTCCCAGTCTCCACAAGTAATCGATGCTGATAGAGAGCCGCGAGGACCTAATTTCTGACATCAATACACTACATTCGGAACAATGCAAATGGCTGTTACCCGTGTAAAAACCCGTCGGCAAACAAAACAGAGATAGGTTCAAGCAGGTGGCTTTCCGCAGGTGACTGATCGGATAGCAGGATGAGGGGCGAATGGATAAGGCGAATAGCATATGGAAGAGGTTTCGGAATTCTCGTCAACGTTAGACGACACGTCACTCAGGGTGTGCCAAATCGGAAACTCGGGCTGTATGAAAATTACAATGGTCAGACGAACATCACTCAGAGGAAGGGCTGAAACTGTTGTCGTGGTAGATGGCTTCGACTGATAAAAGTAGACCCTATTTCTTGGGCGAAAAACCCCAACATGGATATTATTATGTTATCAGTGTGGAACCTGAACGTTAAATGGTGCAGTAGCATAGCACTTAGCGGGGCGTATCACGTGCCAATGTTAGAGCCAACAACGAAAGTACCTGGTTTGTCTCATTAGTTCGATCGCATCCACTCATCATTAAGTTTACTACGAAATTTGGACACTGCACATCAATAGACAAGGCAAGCAGGAGCAATCGGACTAGGTAGAGTAAAACAGGGTTACTTCCGTCTCAATGACGGTAAAGTGTAGTTCACTGAAATGCAACTGTTGTACCTATTTTTCCTTTGTGTATTGTATTATACGTATGTACGTATGTATTTCCTTCATGTATTGCGGTGTTTTCCCACCTCTAGCTGACGTGTATAATGATGAATGATGATGATTTAGTGCAAACGAAGAAGCATAACACGCATTGAGTTATGCCATCAGATGCTGCAAACTATCGGGAATATAAGATAAACTGCATGCGTAGCACGAGTTGCCCCGATAACCCTGTTAGAGAGATCACGTATGTCAGCCAAACAGACAGCAGGTGAAAATCAACCGATTTCCAGCGAGTGTGTTTGTATGTCAGTTTGGAACTTTCACCCAACACACCGCACGTGAGAATCGATTGGTTTCGGGCAGTGTGTGGGAATCGTGAGGAACTGGACGGCTTTTGTTGACGGCTGGTTGTAACTTCAGTGTGCGAGCAAACTTTTTCATGCAGTGTCACTTCGAATTATAGAAGGTCTGTGTGGGTTATCATATGAAGATCGGTTAGCTAACTTAGGTTTGTATTCAATGAGAAGCCGCAGATAGAAAAGTGTTCAGCATCCTTGCGACCCTAACCAGGCAGTCGGGATGCGTCAACCGACACCAAACCGAACACCAACTTCTCTCGACCAAGTCATCGCCTGGCTCCCTCCCATCCTCTTGCAACCGCAACCCCGGCGCGCAAACTAAGCACATCGCGGGAGTCTGTGTGCTGGCATGCGCAACACGTGGCCCAGGCATCGGAGCCTGGTGCGCGATACAATGATGCTGGGCGGTTCATTAGCTGTTCCTGCACCAAATACGCGAAGTTGAACACACTCATTGCTCACGCGGTGCTCCCATCAGACATTAGCTATGCTGCGAAGACAGCGGTGATCAAACGTGACTAGCCTCTTAATGTTTATCGATCTGATGGAACAGGTTTCGCAACCATAGAGCAGCGTTGAACGGACGGCGGCATTATAGACTTTGTGATTCAGCGCGAGAGTGATGTCGCGCCTGAACCACAGCTAGCGGAGATTAGCAAAAGCACCTTGAGCTCTCGCTATACGGTTCGGAATTTCATCTTCAATCTCCCGGACGTTAATATACCTGCTTAGGTACTTGAATTCCTGAACGACTTCTAGCTGACCATCACCAAACTTTAGCGCAGTGGTGGGTCCCTACCAATCTTGGAGAAGTACTCTACATTTCGATGAAGCAAAGATAGCCCAAAACGGTAGACAACCAGTGCTAATCGGTCCAGTGCTGCTTGGCATGTTTGGTAGCTGTCACAGATTAGGGCAATATCGTCCGCATACTCCAAGTCAAGAGAACTGAGAACTGGTGCGAAGCAGCGAGTAGAGGTTGCTCTGTGTAGCCGCATCATTCGTCGTTTTCGAACATGAACTTTTTATTTATCGTTTCGCTCTGCGTACTTTGCCTCTGCAAATTGTTGGTCTAGTAGCGTCTTGAATTTAGACACGGTGTCCGCTTCTACTATATGCTGAGGCAGGTCGTTCCAGACATTCACCACTCTGCGTTCGAAACAGAGTTGATGGGCGACCCGCTTCAAATCCGGGACGATAAGTTTATACCGGTGTACTCCCGTGCAGGTTGGTGTGCGCAGATGAAGTAGTTGTCTCAACATGGGGTAATCACCCAGATATAATATCCGGTGCGTCGCTCACCAGAAAGTAGCTCCACCCCTTCTAGGTCATGTTCAGCGAACGCTGTTTCCATGACTTCATCAATAGCGAAGTTAAAGGGGAGAGGTGATAGCAAGCAACATTGTCTTACACTTCTGGAGATATTGAAGGGCGGCGACAGTTTGCCGTAAACCCTCACTCTGCCCGAACTATGCGCGTACAGCACTTTGGTAATGTTTACGTATTTATCAGGCACACCTTTTCTCAGCAGGCGGTCCCAAAGGGCACATCGATCCAGGGAATCGAAGGTACCCTTCAGGTCGAGAGACGCTACAACGTTTTGTCACCATTAATGATGGCTATGCTCCAACAACTGACGCAAATTGAATATGTCATTGATGCTGTCCTGATCTAGAGGAAACCCTGCTTATTCGTCACTTATCTGGCTTTCACAAATGCCATTCTGTCTGTCGAAAACGCCAGACGCAAGCAATTTAGAGGCAGATGAGATTCGACTGATTTCTATGATTGCCGCATTCCGATCTCATACGAACTTCACAATATAATATTTAAAATTATAATACTTGTTTTCGAGTTTTTTTGCAGTGGACTTTGTATCTTATCTTTGGATTGCGGCACATTAGATGAAGTGTGTTTTCCACCCTAACTAACGTGTATTGATGATGATGTTGACAGATGTTTGCTGCGCCGGTGATAAGGGTCCGTCATATAGGAGAAAAAAAGAAAACACACATCTGCGATTGGGTGTCCTATCAGAATGAAAGAATGGGTCAAAAGAGCGAGCTGACGACCAATGAGAGACGGATAAAACGGGTCAGATTGCTAGACAATGATGAGCCGATGTTCGCACGTGTTTCTCACCGTTTGTTTAACTAAGTTGAAGGAAGAACATCACTGGCTCATAAGGGGCTTTGTTCATGGAAGAGGACGGACAAGATATATCGAGGAGTTCGGCGTGCCAAACATTCTGTACTATTCGCTGAGTTGACTTTGCCGAATAAAGGCATGTCCCTGAAGTACTGAGTTCTACAATAACCTCGGCAAGAGAACTCGAAAATATCACACCCTAGATAATGATAGTCATAAGGATAAGAAAAATACAGCTTGTCAACTTTGGTCCGTGTGCCGAAGTGCGGTGCATTCATTTCGGTGGGTACTGGTATTGTGTTGGTCAAGATTAAACCAATTATACGTCGAAGCAGTTCTAGCAACCATAACTTTCGCGATCTATGGGGGCTTCTGAAGCAGCTCTGTGGTAAGAGCGTTTGCAGCCAGAGAGGTGAATTGGATGCGGATAAACAGAATTCGGAGTTTAGTTCTCCCTCACTAAGCTCATCTTCCTTGCCGTGCCCTTCGATCAAAGAAACGTCCACAAAGAATTCAAAAGATTAAACCAACCAAAGCTTGTGATCCGGATGCTCTCTCACCATTAGCTTTAAAGAAGTGTGCTGATTCTTTCGCACTGCCTCTAACAGACCTTTTTAACAAATGCCTCACTACGGGTGTAATCCCGGACATTTGTATAACGGCCAGTATCACTCCAGTAGCAAAAACTGGATCTCAAAACTATCGCCCAATTGTATGTGCATCTGTGCTCCTGAAAGTTTCCGAAAGACTGTTAATTCCGCGGATTTTTTCAGCCGCACCTGAAGACGATATCTACCAGTTTGCGTATAGACCCCAGCGCTCCACATTGGATGCAGTGGCATATGTTGTTCATTCTATAACCTCTGCATTAGATCAAAAATGTAAATTCGTACGGCTTCTCTTCCTGGATTATTCGAATGCCTTTGGAAGCCTGGATAGGTCAAGGTTGCTAAACCTGCTATCCGAAAATGGAGTTCATCCTGGGGTGTGTAATCTATTACGCGGCTATTTTACAGATCGCACTCACTTCACCAAGTTGAACGGTAAGAAACCCTCTGTCCTCCGTGCCGACTGGTACGCTACAGGTAGCGACCATATCACCTTTTCTATTTTCCTTGTATGTTGAATATCTCCCTATACAAATCACGTTTATGGGGCGCAAATATGCTGATAATGTGCTGGGATGTATGTCCCCCACTAACCAGAATTGCTCGTCACTTCAACGTGGGTTGGAAGATTTGGTGGAATGGTATTCATCCAAATCTCTTACGATAAATGCTTCTAAATGTAGGGATGTAGTATTTGCTTTTCTACGTGGCGATAGGTTGCAGTCGCTCATAGTTTTCACCCCTACACTTACTGTGAATGAGAATCTCATACCCAGTTCTTTCACCGTCAAGTATCTCGGCGTATTTTTGTCCTAGAACCTTTCTTGGTCCACGCAAGTTTGTAAAAGTTCTCAAAAAGTCAGAGAACTTTCTCTTTATGCCTTCAGACTTAAGGTGTTTTCAGTACCTCGTACTTTGATACGCTGGTTTGTGACCTCTTGTATTATTCCTCATTGGCTATACTGCTCTTCTGTCAGTTTCGCTGGACTGCTTCAGAAAGACTACAAGTTATTAGTGCGATCTATAAGGCACATTTCTAGATGCAGCGGATTGTCTAGAGATTCTTTAGTTGATTTGATCATTTCTAGACATCCGGATGCCTGCAATGATTTTTCTACTAAGATGCTAACTGATCGATTTCATCTACATCACCATCATCTTTCCAAAACGCCCACTTTCTCTTCTACTCGATCGAAATCCAGAATATTGTTCGACCGCACATCATCGTATCGTAATGGTATTTTGCCTTTTGACAGCTGGGAGAGAAAGCTGATTGTCAAAGCGCGCGTGTTCGCCACAAATCGTGCTTAGGACATACCCTGCGAGCAAGTTGCCAGGGTCCAGTCGTAAGCTGATGAAATCGCGCATCAGACATCATGCGTGTTGCCAAGATCTGACCGGAAGCTGATGAAATCGCGCGTCAGACATCACGTGCGTTGCCATGCCCCGGGTAGGCGGATGAAGACTGGCGTGCCCAAGCAAGACGGTGAACTGGCCAGACGGAGCGGACAATCAAGTGTGGAGCGTGGGCTTACAACCAAATCCGCCAGGCAATGTTTACAGGATTGGTGAGACCGACATATAAATATGAGCGTTCTCGGTCCTAATAGAACTCTGGTCAGCTGAGTCTTCTTCAGTTTTCCTTCCTGTCGAGTTTGCCAAGGCGTCAAACAGAGCAGGCGTAAGGGCGCAGATTTACCAGCAGGCGTGAATCAACCGGTCGATTGCGGGTACAGCGTTATAACACTTATCTCTCACGTTTGCTTGTTGACAGCAAAAGTCACTAACATGCTGCACGAACGCTTGTTGGAGTAACATTCCTGCTTGTCTCCCACTTTTCTACCCAACCTTGTATATTGCTATTATCATCCAGGTGTCCGCAGTGGTGGTGTAAATGCTGAAAATTAACCCCCTAGGGTTCAAAAAATTTATTTTGACGACTTGACTAACACAACGGTACGGTAGTACTACACTTCAACCTGTTCAGCAGCGCGTGAACAGTACCTGGATGAGAGCAAATGAAGCTGTCTTCCGTATGCACAACGTTTGTAAGTAGGTCCCTAAACACAAACTCTACCCCAGGAAAAGCGAGAAGAAACAGCAAGGCAATTACTGATCACAAAAGCAAAGAGAAATGGAGAGTCAGGGCAATCCTGATGCACTCAACTTGTTGTGACGAACTCAGGAGAGAGCTCATTGTTCCTCACTACATGCCAACGGCAGCCGCCGTAGAGGTTAGAGAAAGAAAATTCCCCGGCACGCACACCGTAATTGGCCACTGTCCCAAACATGTACGGTCAACAGAATCAAAGGCAGTTTTAAAGCCGAGGGACACAACTATGATGACCTGTTTGTCCGGGTGGTTTCGTTAAAACAACTGTTGGGAAGTAAAAATGTGGTCAATTAGAAGTCAACCTGGCCTTCAAGAAGTAGGCTATTGTGGGGATCAGCAGTAGCAGTATCCCGTAGTGTTATACGCGTCAAAGTTTGGATGTAGCTGGGATCAGATTAATACCATGAAGACCAGCACAGGATGCTGTTTCGTCATTCACATAGATAGGAACGACGGTTGCAAACAACCGGTTAAATGCCACAGTAATGACAATAAATGGGAAACTGCAGTACCATTAGATTTGTACTCACCAAGTGACGTGGAAATAAACGCGGCAACTTTTCGTAGCACACTGGATACAAACGCCATGATTTGCCTGGGAACTGCGCTGATTCCGTTCACAAAAGACACAAGGCTGTAAAAAAAGGGAAGAAGCCATAAATGTTATTTCTCCATAGAGAAAATTGGTTCCTTTTTATGTTAATAATATTGTAATGAGCTGGAGATTCCCGCGTTAGACAGTGTAAATTATTCTAAAATATTGTAAAATTAAAGTCTTTTTGAAAGAATTTGGAACACCGGTAGCCCGGGTTGGTTGCTCAACGGTTGATCGTTTTTCCGAGCTTGATAAAGGGATTGCATACGTCTCACCACCATGCGAGGTGGCATCTTCAGTGCGGTGATATGCAGTGTATAACCCTGCTTATACACTGCATATCACCGCATTGAAGACGCCACCTCACATGGTGGTGAAACGTATGCAATCCCTTTATCAAGCTCGGAAAAACGATCAAGAGGTAAAGTCTCCTTATGCATTAGGGAATTAGGTGGTTTGCTTATTTGTTGCTCACAACAGACGCATCCGCGGTCCTCGCTCGGAGGTGAGCAACCATCTTGGCACTCAGCACCAGTTTACATCTTCGCTAGCTACCACTCTTCTGGTGCCTCATGTTTAGTCAGTTTACAGACCTTTCCATAAGCCTTTGCTGACTTATTTTCGTGTCTCTTCTCGCTCGCTTTCGGTTGGCCGCTTAACTGCAAATCTGATATATGGCGCACAATCGATGGGCTATAATTGGTGAGCTTGTTACTAATTTTTCTTTGCAGATCCGGCCACATATTCCGGCTACCTTTCATATCTCCCTTTTGGTTATTGGGTTCAATTTCGCTGGCTCAGTATTTTTCCCTAGGAAAATTATTTAACCAGATCCTGACGACCAAATTGGTGCAGTCAATTTCCCTATCCCGTTCTCCCGCGAGAATAATCTTAAATCCTGGTTCGCCCAACTAGAATCTCAGTTTTTATTGCGTTAAATCGGAATGGGTTAAGTTCCACTAGGCAGTAATGACACTTCTTCCATCTGTTGTCAACATCGACAACATTCTGGGTCTACCAGAACAACAGAAAACTTATGAAGAGGTTAAGACCGCTGTTTTGAAAAGAACAGGCTTGTCCGACCGACAACGAGGTATGGAACTCCTAAGTGAAACCCAGCTAGATGATCGGAAAGGCTCTCAGTCGTTACGAAAAATACATAGCGTATCGAAAGCATTGATGATAGACGACGCATTTCTCCGGGAATTTGGGTTGCAACGATTACCCGTTAGATATGTAACGTTCTTTGTGCTTGTGCAGATGTGTCGTTGTCCAAGTTGGCTGATACTGCCGACTGTATTTGGGAATCTGGCATCCAGATTTCGTGCACCTCCAGTACCGAGTTAGCCGAACTGAAAGCGCAAATCGTGGCTTCTGCCAATCGAATAGAGGACTTAACACCGTCCGGAGCCAAATGCCGAAGTCTTTCTAGCAATCGAACTCGCTCGAGATTATCTTCGAAAATCATCGCCTAGACCCTTCTATTGCTAATACCACCAGCGACTTGGCCATCAGGCACAGTGGTGTCGCCCACCCTGTTCCTTCAAATGCCAGACGCTGATCGCCACATTCGCCTTTTTTCGTCACTGATAGAGAAACAGTTCGCTAGTTGGTGATCACCGATACCGAAGTTAGCATCCTTACTCATGATAAGACCGGAATGAGAAAGCGACGAGCTTACTGCACGCAGTTAACAATGCCATCATTCGTGTGTATGCCCAACGCTCACACGCGCTTAATTTGCGCCTGACATTCATTAAGATAGATCTTCTTCGTCGCAGATGTCCAAAAGCCAATTATTGGCTTTGACTTACTGCAGCACTTCAACTTGCTAGTTGATGCCAAGCAAGGCCGTCTGATCGATCGCCACACGAAGCTGGCAGTTATAGGTAGTTTGACCGACATTCAGTCACTCAGTCCTGCATATGCCAACCAGTCGAATTCAGTAATTGGTCAAATGCTTCTCAGCAGCTTCTCGCAAGTCTTCCGCGCAACAGCACCGTTGCCATCCGCTAATGATGCATCAAAGCATCACATTGTTACCAAAGGTCCGCTTGTGTTCGCTAAAGCGAGACAAATGACTCATAACAAGCTGAACACGTAGAATTCGAGCATACGCTTGAGATAGATATCGTTCACCCGTCAAAAAGCCCGTGGGCGTCGCAGTTTCACATGGTGCCCAAAACGTCAGGAGAATGGTTTCTATGTGGAGATTAACGCGTTCTTAATAACACAACTGTTCCCGACCGCCATCCTGATCCCTCACATTCAGGACATCACGGCTAGCCTGTGGCATCAATGTGTTCTCGAGAATCGATCTGGTCCGCGCTTATCACCAGTTACTGAGGAAGACATTCCGAAGACCACTTTTATCACACCATTATGGCTCTTCGAATCTGTACCCATGTCCTTCTGTGTTTGCAACGCAGCAGAGACCTTTCATCGATTCACAGACTCCCTTACTAGAGATTTCGATTTCGTCTACCCCTAGATCGACAATATCCTAGTGGCAAACGATTCTGAAGAACAGCATGCAGTACGTCCCAAAATTTTTTCCCGATAGACTGGCCGTTATTAGTACCACTATCAGCGCTGACAAATAAATTTTTCAGCAGCGATCCATCGAACTTCTTGGTCACCACATCGATCAGTCTGGCATACGATAGTCTGTGCCATCAGAGACTTCCAGTTCGGACTACGTTGGCCGCCATGCACCGTTTTGACGGCAAGATCAACGACTACGGACGTCTTATTCCACACTGTGCCGACTTTCTAAGTCCACTAACCAGTCTACTTCGTTGATTTACCAACGGCTATGGGGAATTGACCGCTGCTGTTGCCGAAGCATTCAAAGTCAGCAAAGAAGCCTTGGCCGAAGCCGTAAGCTTTCAACACTGAGCCGAGCGCCGCACTCAGCGTCCCTGCTGACAAACCAGGCATCGCCATTGGCGCCGTACTACAGCAACTTATAAACAGATGTTGTAAATCACGCTTTCTACTCCACAAGCCTACAACCTGTCGAAGTCAAGTTCAGTCGCAAACTGCTGATTGCCTATTCCACTGTTTGACATTTCCGGCAAGTCCATGAACGTAGCACTTTCATTATCTTCACCGACCACAAGCCGCTTTTCTATGCCTTCTGAAATCAAACAGCTAGACACTCACCGTGTGAGCTTCCTCAACTGAATTTACTCGCCCAACTCTTGACAGATATCCGACTCAATGCTGGTCAACAGAACGTCGTCGCTCATTCACTGTCAAGAGTATCTGCGACCAGCCCTAGCGAGTAAGTAATAGATCTGCCTGCTAAGGCCGCACCCACAAACTGTAACAATGATAAGATAAAAGAAGATTGGTATCGCAAGCTGAACGAGCACCTTCGCCACAGAAGAAGCACGGACACTGTTGTGCTGGCTAGGGATCTGAACGCGCAAGTTGGAAAATTATTCACTGATGATTTACATCTGAGCGGCCAACCTGGTGGAGGCTCCCGGAATGATAACGGTGAGCGGTTACTTCATTTTTGTGAGGATGCTCGCTTATTTCTTGCGAGCACTAACTTCCGACACAGCACCCGCCGGAGGGTGACTTAGCGCTCACCAGCCTCGAACCAGCCTTGGACGCAGATCGATCACATTGCGATAAGTTACCGATGGAGAGCCTGCGTCCAGAAGTAGCAGCAGGAAAATCCTCAAATGGTAAGTCTGATCGCCAACATGGACATTGGGTCTCTTTGCAGTCTCTGGAAATTATCCATGCTCGTCAGTATATTCCGGTTGAAAGTGAACACAAAGAGATTCGTAGAAAACTCCGTGTTAGTCTGAAGAGAGACCGCGAATCCTGATGTCAGCGTGCAACAGAGATGGAAATGGCAACTGTCCTCAGTAACTATCGTATGTTATTCCGTCTGATAGGGGAAACGGGCAGCAGGAGACCTGGTGTTAATGAAACTATACGTAACGAGAGTGCACAGCCTATCCACAACTTGTCAAAACGCTTGGAGCGTTTCGTTGAGCACGTTGAAAGGCAATTTAATCAGTCCGAATTTTCGGACTTATCGCAGTCCACTGGTCGCCCTGCTCCCTAAGCTGCCCCTATGGATCCGCGCTTTCGCTCAGAAGTCGAACGTGAGATTGGACTGTTGCAGATAAATAAAGCCGAGGGACCAGATGATCTTCCTCTAGCCCTCTTCAAATTCGGGGAACCTGCTCTTGTGGATGATTTACACGAAGTACTAGTGAAACTGCGGGAGCAGCAAACTGCCCCAACCGACCGGAGCCGCTCTGTCATAGTCCCCATTTTCAAGGGAGGCTCACGAGTGGAATGCGGCAACCATGGAGGAATCAGTCTGATCTCGATCGCCTCCAAACTACTTGTACCTATCATCCTTCATAGACTAACTGTCAGTTATAAAAGCCAGGTTGGTGAAGAATAAGCCGGGTTTCGTCGAGGTCATGGCTGCATTGACCACATTTTCACTTTGCGTCAGTTGTTGGAGCACCGCTAAATATATTGGCGGCCCGTCGTTGTCGTGCTCTTCGATATCAAACGTGCATTCGATTCACTGGATAGACGTGCCCTTTGAGGCTGTCTAGTCAGGAAAGGTGTACCCGAGAAATATGTAAATAGTATCCGAGTATTATACGCGCGTAGCTCGGGCAGAGTGATGGTCCCGTAGAAGAAAAATGTCTCCCGTCCGCATGCCTCCAATTCTTAATCCTTCGGGTTCACGCCGGATAAGGGGTGTGTGAATGGAACTGTGGGTCCAGTACACGCCACCCATGGTCCCTCTATAGGCGCAGAAGTCCTGTGGTTGCACCAGAGAGGCCGCAATGGTAAGCGAATCCGGAATCGAATGACGGCCGGTGACCGAGTAGTATATCTATGCAGATATATATACATATATATGGCGGTCTGATTGGTTTGATGACAACAATGCGATGATCGGCGCATTGGTGTCGGAGAAGAATGCAGCATTTGCTGCACATGTCGCAGACCCCAGTGACTTGGGGAAGAGTAGTCAGTTTCGTAAACTTCGACAGCGACTGACTCGAGAGCTCCGTCGCATAAAAAATACATGGTGGATGGAGAAGGCGAAGCAGATGACACGCGTGATCAACTCCACACTCAGCTATCTTCCGTGATACGGTCTGTGCTGAGGAGAGACCGACTATTTCTGCTGGGTGATTCCAACACGCGCGTTGGGCGTGATGTATCGGTGTGGAAAGATCTCATCGGTCAGCATCGCATTGGCGAATCGAATGCGAACGGTTACAGGCTGCTCCCACTGTGCGCCACTCACGGCCTGACTATCTCGAACACTCGGTGTGCACTGAGTGCGAGTGATATAGCAACTTGAACGCACCCACAGAGGGGTCACGCTCACCTGCTCGACTAGGTCACCATACGTCAGCGTGATATGCGTGAAGTGCGCATGACACGTGTACTGCCTGGAGCCGAATGTGGGACTGATCACAAATTGGTGCGGACCAAACTGTACATATATTTTCGTAAATCAGTGTACTGCACTCTCGCCGTGAATCGCCGTTCATGTAACATTATCTCCCTTGGTACTGTGGCGAAACGTATTGAGCTGGAGAAGGCGATGGCTGCACGCCTATGTCATGTGGAAGGAATAGCCACAGTGGGCGACCTGTGACACCACATTCGCGACCAGGTGACAGCTGCTGCCGAGGAGACCATCGGGCGCGCAAACTGTAAGCGGCCTGATTGGTTCGATGAGAACAATGCGACAATTGGCGCATTGGTCTCGGAGAAGAATGCAGCGTTTGCTGCAGATGTCGAAGACCCCAGTGACTTAGGGAAGAATAGTCAGTTACGCAAAATTCGACGGCAACTGACCTGAGAGCTCCGTCGCATTAAAAAGGCATGGTGGACGGAGAAGGCGAAGCAGATGGAATCATACGCTGAACGCCACCAACACAAGGAATACTTTGACAAGGCCGCGTATGGACCGACGTTGGAGCCGCTGAGGACACTGATCCATGGTAGCTTAGGTTCTACCTGCACAGAGACTGCAGACATAATGCGGATCTGACGAAATAACTTTGATCGTCTCTAAAACAACCGTTCATAGATCGACTGGCCTACATTGAACGGCGTGAAACAGCACGATGTGAAGGCGAGTCCGGCAGACGCCGACACTGGATGAGACGCAGAGCACTTGCTCAGCTGCGAAACGGCAAGTGTGCCGGTGCCGACGGGATCCCGCCTGAAGTACTGAAACACGGCGGACCCGCGTTGGTGACTGCGCTGCAGCACTTGGTGCAACGCGCATGGATTGTGGAAGTTGTTGCTGAGCTAAAGGATTATCTTGTGCTACCACTGTACAAGGGCAAAGGGAGCAAGCGATGTTGCATGAATTATCCTGGCATCAACTTGCTGATTTGTGTAGTCAATGCAATGGCCCGAATCCTGCTCATCCGTCTCGTCAGTCAGTTTGTGGAACCTCACGTGGCGGAAAAGCAGTGTGAATTCCGTTCGGGTTGCAGCACTGTAGGTATGGTGTTTGCGGCTGGTCAGGTGCAGGGAAAGTGCAGAGAACGACACAAGCCGTTGCACTCGCTTTTGGTTGATTTTTTCAAGCAATTTAATACGGTGAATCGCGAGGCATTGTGGCTGGTGTTGGCTAAGTTTCGTTGTCCACGTAAGTTTGTAAGTTTAGTTGAATGTCTGCACACTGGTAGGCGGGTGAGAGTGCAACTGAGTGGACAGACCTCGGATGACTTTGCAGTTCTCACTGGTGTGAAGCAAGGTTGTGTCTTAGCTCCTGCCTTGTTTAATATTTATCTTCATGCAATGATATCTTGTGCATTTGATGCGGCTTGTGCTTACGGTGTTTGTGTGGAGCACCGTATTGATGGTGGGTTGCTGAACAGCCATCGTTTCGGTGCGAGGACTCTAGTCTGTGAGACAACTATCCGTATGTTGCTGTTTGCTGATGCCTGTGCGTTGCTTGCACACAGCGCGGATGAGTTGCAGCACATGACTGGTGTTCTGGCTTCGACAGTGGCCAAATTCGGGCTCACAATCAACACAAGCAAAACTGTCTGTCTCATACAGCCTTCACCGGAGGTGCAATCTTCAATATTGCCGCGAAGCAGCCCAGGTGCTGAAGTATTGGCAACCACCTCACGCTTCTGCTACCTTGGGAGTGTAATGTCGACTGATCAGCAGCTACACGGTGAGCTGCGTATCCGCGTGTCGAAGGCAGCAGTGGCATTCGGGAAGCTAGAGTACCCGAGTGTGGAACAACCATCAGCTTACCACTGACACGAAGCTGATGGTGTACAAATCCATGGTGCTGTCCGTTCTTCTATACAGCAGTGAAACGTGGACGATGTACCGGCGGGATGTGCGATATCTCGAGCGGTTCCATCAACAGCGTTTGCGACGGATTCTGCGCATTGCATGGGGCGACAGAGTTGCGCACAAGGAAGTGTTGCGTCAAAATTGAATGTATGCAGTGGACTGCATACTTTTGCTGAGATACCTAAGGTGGCTCGGTCATGTGAGCCGTATGCATTCGACAAGGATACCGAAACAACTGTTATATGGTCAACTGAGTATTGGGAAGCGTCATGTGGGGAAACCAAAATTACGTTACCAGGACATGATCAAAGTGAACATCTCACGTTCTAATCCTGATTACAGGTCATGGGAATCGAAGGCGGTTGATCGGCGTGCATGGCGCGATCTGACCACGAAGGCAGTTGCCGAAGTGCGGGAGAAAGGTCTCAGGCATGCAGAGAAGCGGCAAGTGTGAAAGCGGCAAGCACCGATAGGTTTCACTCCATCGACACTGAGCGCATGGCGCTGTGGCACATGCGGTCGCGAGTGCCTGTGTCAGAAGGGTTAGTAAGCATGAGGGAGGCCACTCGGGACTACCACCGAAGCGATGACAGGTCCTGAAGAGAATGTAGGCAGAACTGACGCAGCGTTTGTAGGTACGCTGCAATCGATTTACCAACCGCATGCTTGCATGCTAAGTCTCTTTTTTCAGGTGGTCAGTTTGCAATTTTGTCCCAATGCTTTTCTTTCTCATATTAATGTCTACCTGTACTATCTTCTACAAAATTGCACATGTTACTGAAGCTAATTGTAATTAATTTTGAAAACATTTTCGCCCTTAAAATATCTTTTCTGACCACTTGGACTTATCTGGGATTCGTAAGTAATCAACTTTTTAATATGCAAATTTAGTGAAGAGTTATATCCCCGTATCCATATGTATTACTGGATTTATTTTACTGCATTTTGTCGTTACAAGTGATTGACTGTTGCTTGATATCCCCGGTGTGGCTGCGCTTGATGTGCATGATAACAAGGTGCCTACCTGTCTATTACCCACTACTTCGTCCATACTGGCTCCAGGAGACAGTTGGTCGTTGCTGGAGGGGACGGGGTGCACGGTACTTGTGACCGTGCTAGGCTCGAAGAGTGGTTCCATGCATTCAGTGTGGAGCGGGCTACGGTCCAGCAACCGCGTAAAGTGCGCTTGATTCCCAAATATAGCGTGTTTGTGTTTACCTGTGAAGGAGTGTGGGCCGGATCCGTTGATGTAACGTGGCTCCCATCCACATGCCTCCCGGTTTTATTCCTTCGGGTCTACACTGTATATGGAGTGTGTGGCTGGAGCTGTGGGTAGTGCAGCACAAGCCACCCATAGTCCCTCTGTAGGCGCAGGCATCCTGTGGCTGGCCACAGTGACAGGCAAATTCCAAACCGGATGCCGCCAACCATATATGGCTCGCTAAGGCTTGTGGTGGCGAGATGCTGACAGAGCAATGCCCGCTAAACTGAAACTGCCGGTCACATGTACTGGACGTCTCATCGTTGCCATCGAAGAGTGGAGATGAAGTTATAGCTTTTGTTTAATCCTTTACTGCATAGAGTATCTGCAGTCTAAAGTGAAAGCTTGCTGATTTCCCTTCGAATAACTGCTCGGTTCTGGCGTTCAAAGGATGATGTTGAGATCAAACAGAACGATAGACAACCGAAATAAACCGTAAATGTCTGTTCTATCATGGGAACTTACTCTTAATATGAACAGGTTTGTGAAAGCAAGTTGGCGGACTATTTGCCGGTATGTTGCCTACAGGCAACAGTATGCAGTAACGGGTTAAGAATCCCGAATGTCTTCTCCTGTAAGTTCTTCGTGCAGCTCAATGACCACCTTGCTGTGATTCCCTCTACCCTTCCTTGTCCCAAATTAATGTTTTTTTCTACTTCTCATTGTAGATCATGTGTTCCGATGTTAACTTAATTTTGTGCTTATTTTACAATTTGAGAATGTGGCTCACCTACATGCAATCGCGCATACGTTAAGCTACTTTTCTAACTACAGAACAAACTTCATTATCGTTCACGTGGTCACGCCTGATGTTATCGGTGCTCTGTAATGTTTCAATTTAACCCCCTTCTGACACTAGTGTGCAAACTACGTGCTCAAGAAACCACAAATATTGCACTGTTGGTGTGAGTGCGGGTCGCACGCATGGAAACCATTTAGTTCATGCGGCCTATTGTTTTGTTTCCTTTTCTGATTGGTCTTGCGTAAGCCAGTATAAGCCTGTTTTAAGCCACAGCGTATTGAGACGATAGTTTAGTATATTTGTGACTTGAATCCAACCTTGTTAGATATCTTGGGTTGTTGTTGTTGATTCCGGTGGAAATGGGTTTGCTCAAAGTTTCCAAGTGATTTGTCGCTTACACCTTTCGTCTAACAAAGAGCCAAGACACATCCACCTGGGTCGATTGCCGAGTGAAGCATTTCCCGCTGCTTTTTCGGGAGTACATTTACCGAAGGCTTTGGCTGGGAACTCTATTCGTTCAGCTGTTCAGGCCTGGACACCCTGAAAGTGTATCGGTCCGACCATAAAGGACGAATCATACAAGCACTAGTAATTTCATGAACAATGAGGGTACATAAGCGAAAACATATTACCGCTGACGCCTCCTTTCTATTTCATCTAACCATTCTCCTATTCTAGTTCCCCTAGTTCCTCTATCCCAGCTTACTACTCGAGAGATTGCCCGACGCAATCGTATGCCTCCGCAGAAAGTGTTCACGATGGGATTCTGGAATTTGCGTACATTGGTGGACTGGAACACGTATGAGCACACTGACCAACGCACTGCACTGGTTACGATGCAACTGACGCACTACGGTATCGATATCGCAGCACTCGGTGAGGCGGCTCGATGACCAAGACAATCGGCACGAGGGTGGTGCTGGCTACAGGTTATACTGGGTGAAAAAGGCCACCACAACACCACGTGAATATGGGGTCGTAACTGCACTATCCGATCGCCTAAATGGCCATATGAATGAGCAGCCGAGAAGGATGAATCTTTGCCTACATCTGGGACGTTGTAAGTCTACCACTTTTATTGGTACGTACGATCCCACCATGTGTTATGCTGATGACAAAGGATCAGTTTTACACTCTGGTGTCCTCCGTGATACGGTTCGTGCCGAGAAGCGATTGGGTGGTTTGAACACGAGCGTTGGGCGTGATGCCGCAGATACTGCATCAGCCAATGGAAACGATGACAGATTGCTCTCACTCTATGTGCCGATCATGGCCTGACGATCATGAGCACACAGTTTGCACTGGGTACCAGTGAGAGAGCTACTTGGGCACACCCACGGATTGGTCACGCTCACCTGATTGACTATAACATCGTAAACTAGTGTGACGTCTTTATTGCGTGGAGCTGAGTGCAAATTGATACGGAGCAAGTTGTACAAGTACATTTGTAAATCCATGTACTGTTCTGCCGCAAACCTGTGGAAACAGCGTTCGTTCCCTAATTAACGCTGAGAAGAGGAGTGAATTTGAGACCCGCCCTGGAGATGTCTACTCCATGGGTTCAGTCATCGCCTTATGACATCACCTGAAGGGACAGGTAAGCTTTGCTACCAGGACGATGGGCGTGTAAACTGCAAGCGTCCAGTTTACTCTGATGACAACAGTACGACAATTCCCAGGCTAGTAGCAGACTAATGCGGGATTTGCCGCGAATGCGGAGGATTGCAGGAACTCGAAAGGCTATTTTCGCAAAATTAACCAATGGCGAATTCGAGAACTCCGCCGCATCAAGGATACATAGTAGAGTAAGGCAAAGCAGATAGGATGCTAGACCGAACGCCGTTAAGATAAGTTCTTTCGTTCTTTAAGTGGTGTATAGACAAAAATTGCAACGAATGAGGACAATGGTGAGCAATGCTTCGGGTTTTACATGCACAAAGCCAGTAAACTACATGAAGATATGGCGGAGGCACATCGATGATCTTTTGGAAACAAACGTTCAGAGATTGATATGGCCAAGTTGCACGTACTGCAACAACAACTTGGCCATGCAGAATCCCCCGAGACTGAACAGAAAGCACTTGCTCAGCTGCAAAAACCGCAAATGAGCCGGTACGGGTCGGATAGCGCTAGAAGTGTAGAAGAATGGCATCTTCTCAATGTTACATGCGAGATACCACTTGCTGGAACGCGTGTGGATTGAGGCATCTGCAGTAGGTCAGCACTGCATACCGAAGCTTCGCAGAAAAACAACTACAAGTCGCACGCGGGATAAGGATACTGCGAGTATTCCCTACGCAGGCTCAAACCCGCAACTTCAGGATTACAAAGCAGCCTTGTGATCCTTAATGCTACGGGTCGGCTAGAAGATGAGGTGCTGAGTTAAAGGATTCCAATGTGCTATCACTGAACAAATGTAAAGAGAGTAAGCAATGGGCTAACAATCATCGCGGAATCAACTTGCAGAGTTGCAAGCTAAGTCCAACGTTTAAGCGTAAACCAGCAGCAGCGTATGGACACACACCGTTCGCGTAGTCGCGCTCGTAGTACCACACGACGCTCTATATGCCGTTACCATGCGCTTTTCGGTAGTGCTGCTAGAAATTGCATTAAACCATGCACATTTGCATCGACCAAGAAGAAGCAGGCTGAACAAAGCCTAGACAGATATCATATACATAGTCTGCTAAAGACCAAGGATGACGACCAACCGATTCTCACCAACGGTGCCTCAGAAAAAGCTGATCGACAAATATTGACGACTGACTTAGATACTCAGCATACCGTAAGTCGTCTATTCATGATAGCCGATCAAATACCAGGGATCATGTTCTTAGTCGACACTGGAGCAGAAGTCAGCGTGATCCCACCAGGCCCAAACGAATCGACTAAGAGGCGAACAACAAATCTAGGTGCTGCCAACGGAACGCCTATATCAATTTTCAGGCAGCATTCCCTCCACCGATCTTGGGCTTAGACACAAATCCCGTTGGATTTTTACAGCAGCTGCTATACCATTTGACATCCTCGGAACCGCTTTCCTGCATCATTTCGATCTAATGGTCGGTACTCGTCAGCGAAAGCTAATTGACAAACAAACATATCTTTCCATCTGCAGAATCGAGTCGTCTTCCAAAACCATCACTCCCATTTATCCCCAGCAACAAACTGACAAAGACTTACTAGAACTGTTCGCGAAGTTCCCACAGCTGGTTCGCCCTTCTAAAGCTGTTTTTCTGGTAGCAACTAATGTAACGCACCACACACAAACCAGTGGTAAACCAGTCTCCACTCGACCACGACGTCTTGCCACTGATAAATTGAAGGTGGCCAGAGCGGAATTCGAGTATATACTCAAACAGTATTGTCTGCCCAGCCGAAAGTCAGTGGGTTTCACCATTTAACATGGTGCCAAAGAAGACTGGCGACCGTGTGACGATTATCGGGAACGGAACAGGTTCACCTGCTCTGACAAATATACTCCTAGAGAAATCCGCCACCTAGACTATGTCTCAGAGTTCATGTCAGGTGCGAAAAACTTTGTCACAGACACGTTGTCACGAGTCAAGTCAATCACGCTTGGTCACAGAATCGATCTAACAGCAACGGCCGCAGCAAAACAGACCGATCCGGAGGTTGATCAACTTCGTACACCCAGTTCCCTCCGCATCCGACCAGTTCCACCATCTACCTATGACGCATGCGTTTTTTTGCACCTACTCACACCCGTGTACAGAGCCAGAAAAGCTTTGTACCGCCGGAGCTTTAAACTTGTACGCACGTATTCGTACGTATCGACGGCGTCAAGCGACCCCTGGCTTCGTCATATGAAGGAGCATTCACAGTCCTCCAACGGAACGACAAAGTATATGTCATCAATCGCTACGGGAAGTGTGAGTCAGTACCTACTAATCGCTTAAAAGTCGCCCAGCTCGACAAGGACAATGCCTCTATAAAAATGCCTGTTCCTGCGTCAACAACACACAGTCCTAGCATTTCAGCGACGTCCGCTGAGATACCTCCAACACCGTCTAGTGCACCGAGAACGACTAAGTCAGGTAGACAGATATCTTACCCTCGTCGTTTTGTTCAGACAGTGCATTTTGCTGCCTAGATCCACTTTACCATATTTGAAAATAACAAAATAATGGAAAAATGTTTTGAAAACACCAAAAAAGAGTAAAACGGGTTGAAAACAAAAATGTGTTGTGGTTATTTTAGTTAAGCACTTATTATAGCCGTGCACTATTGTCACTACCGTTTTACGTTTGTTTTTCATGTACGCCTGTAAACTCGGTCACACGTTCAGGTTGGAGCCGGACGCCTCAATTTGTATATTGAACATTTCCCGTCGAACCGCTACCCTTCTACGAGCCGTTTTTGCAAACATTTTTCGTTTTGACACCGTAGAGAGGACACGACTGGGAGCCCGCTAGGATCGAATCGCCTGATTCTCCTTCAACAGCTGTATCACGTTTCACTACCTGGTCTCGTAGAAGGCTGGCCCGCGACGGATAGTGCTAACGTAGATCGAAGGACTGTTTACACAGTTCCTTCTGGGGGAGGGCTGTGTAGCAGTCTGGAGATCCCCCCGGATTGCCTGAGTATGTTGTGTAAAATACTAAATAAAAGTACCATATTATATTGCACACTTAGAGGTTGTTTGCAGAATGCTGATATGCAGGTTGCTTTGTTTGTCTGAGCCAACACACACGCGGTGTACACACACAGTGCCACGGTTGGATTCAACACGCTGCTCCATCGAGCGGTCCCTCACATCCTTTCCTAGCTAGCTCGTGTCGTCCGGCGTCGTTATTAGCCAATACACGTGAAAAGCGTATACCACAATACACTTTCGTTCAGTCACTTCCGACCTTCTCTTTCATTACTAGGGACGGTACTCGCCGGTAGTCAGTCGCGAATACTGGAAGTCTGTTGGTGTGAGTCGGCCACTCTCGCTACGAGTGCTCCAACAATTGACGTAGTGTGAAGGTGTGATCGATAAAGCCGTCAGGGAGAGTAAAGTCTCCCAGGAAAAATCCTTAATTAAATGGGAAAACGATTCGAACTAGTGGTGTACAAAAGAAACATGAAGAGGTTACGGAATGTTCACACCAGGAACTTCAGTTCTACTCGACGCACGTACTTCATCCTGGATGGCGGAGCTGAACTACAAATCAAGGCAGCCGACCTAGCCATTCTGATATGCGAACCCTCCTGTCTTGGTTAATAAATATTCACTAGTTTCCACACTACTTGTATCCTTTTCTGTAGCTGGTTCCGCAACACGCTTTTGCCTCCAAGCGTTGACTTCTGGTTTTCGACTGGGGTTCGGAGCTAGCAGAGAACTTGTTCAGTTCAACCGGAATCGCGCAGTCAGAGGTAGATCGTAACAAAATCCGCGACTTGGACGAAAACCGGCCTGCTCATCGTGAACCGAGCTTACACGTGTACCATCATGTCTTTGAAAAACGACAGAAACAAGTAACTTAGAGGCAATTGAGATCAGATGGATATCTCTATAACTGCCACAATCAGAACGTGAGACCCGCTTGAAAATTGGGGTTATTATCGAGCGGCTCCAGTCAGTTGGGACAGTTTCCTGATCCCACAGCTTCATAAGTAAGTTGTGCAGGTCATCTACAAGAGGAAGTTCACAGAATTTGAAGACATCTGGAGATATTCTACCGGTCCTGCGGTCTTAGTTTACTATCAAAAGCCTGATCACACGTTCAACTTTTGCGCGTGAACGCGGGTCCATGGGGAAGTCCCAGGGAGAAGGACGAGCAATGGCCGAAGCAGAAGCTGGTAACTCTATAAAGTTTATCTACTTTTCAAACTGTTCACCCCAACACTCCAAGCGTTTTGACAAAGTATGGATAGGCCGTCCGCCCTCACCACGTGTAGTCTCGCTGGCACCAGATCTCCTTCTGCCCGTTTCGCGTATCAAACGGGATAACTTCCGATGGTTACGAAGGACAGCAACCACTTCCATCTTCGATGCACGATGAGACCACCAAGCTTCGCAGACGCTTTTCAAGTTAGCAGGCAGTCTCGACAATGTCCAGCTCGGCAACTTGATTAGCCACATGAAGACATGCCAGGTGCTAATGACGTTTGGTGAATATGCGAAGAATAGGCCTCTACTATCTTCAGAGAACATTTACTCAGCCCGGACACCAGCATACTTTGTTGCGCATTCAGAACATCTGGCTTCGTCAGATGGCATGTACCCATGCACTCACAGCGGCGCCGCATGCGCCCATCGAAGCGAACCGTAAAGTCGGCACAAACGAGTGCGTGGTCAGAGTCCACGCCCGTGCTCTAAATTGAGCGACAGTTTTAGACACAGCCTCTCCGGCGGTAATTGATAGCGATATGATCGATTTGCATCCATGATTGGTGTGAGGTGGTTGGGCGACATGTTTCCCTTCTGCAAGTGCTGTGTCGGAAGTTAGCACTCGCGAGAAATAGATGAGAATCTTCAAATAGGTGTAGCAACCGCTCATTGTTATCAATACGAGAGCCTACATCGTGATGGCCGCCAAGATGAAGCTCATCAGTAGACAGCTTTCCAACATAGGCGCTCAGATCCCCAGCAAGCACCACAGTATCCGTACTTTTCCTGTAACGAAGGAGGTCGTTTAGTTGATGATGGAATTCATAGTACACCGGATCAGCGCCACAATTTGAGGGCGCGTATGCCAAAATGACAAACAGGCACCGTTTGTCCTCAAGCAACTTCGAAACTCTGAAGGAGCCAAGCAATCTGACTGCACACATCCGGCTGTTCATTGGGATCCAGTCAACCGGGGCAGCTACATCCCTGGGACCCAAAGCAATACCCACACTGACTTGACAAGTATTTGAAGCTGT
Source organism: Dicrocoelium dendriticum (assembly GCA_944474145.2). Taxonomy (NCBI): domain Eukaryota; kingdom Metazoa; phylum Platyhelminthes; class Trematoda; order Plagiorchiida; family Dicrocoeliidae; genus Dicrocoelium; species Dicrocoelium dendriticum. The sequence continues at coordinate 138,371,267 of OX104063.1, forward strand.
ACTATCTCTAGACAAACGCAATTAGAACGCGCCGCCAGTGTTGCTTGTGGAGGATTGCAGGGTAATCACGGAACGCGTATCTTGGGTGCAGGTTTCCGATAAGCAGCAGATGTTGATCGATAGGGTCTCAAGTGTCCGGGCAAGTGCTGCCTGCTGGCCAATGTGCAACAAAGTGCGCATGTTGAGGCATGCCAGACTTAGCGAGGATCGAAGACTCCAAAAGGAAACGGATGAACTGAGGTTGTCCGCTTGGTTGCACATGAACTTGTCCACGGGACTGGAGCGACGGCTTGCGATTGTATGAGTTAAAATTAGAAGACAAACGACTATTGAAGCAAGGTGAGGGAGGGCTAAGAATTTCGGGTTGAAAACAGGGGGTGGGACGAGAAAAATGAAAAAGCGCAAGAGGGGGAAGAAGACAGGAAGGCTTGAACAGTGGCAACCTTACCACTATCCACGCTGCTCGGTGCAGCAGATATGGCGCCGTTGATTATCCTCTGCGGCGGTCAGAACATCGAAAAGTCGTGTGGTAAGAAGTTTATAGAGTTGCACAAGAAGGATATAGCACAAGACCAGCTCATCCGACGAGTGAGTTTAATAAATACGAAAAAGCAAAGGTGCAGTATTAGAAAGCCTATGCAAAACTTACTCGACCGAAGCGATCGGGTGAAACGTCACACAAAAGTATCAGATCCATGTTGTCGGGATCTTCAAAATAGATCCCATCGATATAAACGGCGCAGAGTATATGGGCCCAGCCTACGAAAAGAAAACATGTAAGCTGGCGTTCAAAAATACCGTATCTTGCACCACGACAACGCTTGAAGGCACCATCTTTGATGGGACACAAATCGCATCGCTAGGCGCAAATATGATTCTTCAGACAGTTTACCCACAATTTTGCTTATCCGAACTTGCGATTCGCATTTGCGACAGAACCATTTATCGTGGCAGAACTCCCTTTTGACGCCATAGCAACCTGTCAATGAAGCTCAATGAAATGTAGGGACCTTCGTGCACTGCTAAAGCACAGCCACCACATGTGATAATGCTGTTCGAATTAGTTTGGGCCGATGCGCCGCACACGGAGCATTTAGTGGACATTAGATGAAACACAGCTTTTCAGCTAGACACTAGTAGGTGAGACAGTGGGAAAGCTGAAATACAAATAAGACGGGTATGTAGTGTTTGCAACCCACAGGTGCATGATGGTCATGCAAACAGAACCGCTGTACTGGCATTATTATAATACTGGACGGGAAGATGAGAAAGAGAGTAGATGGGAAAAACAGGTGTACATTATCTCCACCATCAATCAACAGGTTTGGGAAATGTAACCGTGGGCAGCAAGTGCCACTCGCCTAAATCCGGAGTAGGGTTTGAAACGATTTCATAACGGATTGTGAAGATTGACCGACTACCTGAGCAACAGTGCAATTCTCCACAAAGGAGTAGGTCTAGTGTGGTATAAAGTAAACGACGGCGAAAATCTAACAAGGCTATCCCTACTTGATGAGACTAAACCAGTAGGAAACGCGTCGTGGAGGGAAGGGACGGCGGAGAGCATCATCGAAACCCTTCACTTCGAATGACTTCAAAGTCAGTCGAAGCTACAGTTGAGAATGCGTGTCGCAATCCAAGACACGTGGCGGATGCTCCGAAGCCCGAAAATCGCATATTTGTATGTTTTTTTAATATTCAACGGATAGACATGGAGCCAGAAAAAGCCATAGAAAACAGTGGTAATGATGTAAAAGCAAAACCGAACAAAAGACAGAAATTCATGATTTTGCCAGAGGGCTACCCAGACCGAAGCAGAGAGTTGACTTAGGGGACACCACTCCGAACGTTTGGCTAAATAGTCTGCGATAAGACCGGGCCTCTACGTAATGAGTGTGTATATGCGTGTAAGATGGCACTCGCCATAGGAACTCTTCAGCGCCATTGCAATACAGATTGATGGCATAAAAAGGTGAAATTAGTTTTCACACCCTACTTAGCAGGGGTACGGAAGAGGCCGATGGATGTTCCTCTGCAGAACACAGTCATAAGAGACATCAGTGTGCAACTTATGGACGAAGTTCGGCTGTAGTAGAATGCAAGCGCCACGTGTTGTCTGTGACTGTAGGAAAAAATACCCGCATCTAAATGGTTTATTTCCACAATTAATTTGCCAACTATCAAACCTCGCGTGAGCCTCACAGTGGTCCCAGGCGCATAATCTGCTACGATTGGAAAGGACACGAAAATGACCGCAGTGTTGAAAACGGCAAGGTTATAGGTGGTCGGCGTCAAGCTAACACCAATGTGACCGCCATAAATATACTCGGCTAGACATCCCACACTACTGTGCGGCTCAGCCTATTAAGTTAATGATTAGATATAGGTAAACTTAAAGATATCCACTTAATCTCGGAATATGCAGCTGTCAGCAAAAATAGTAAAAGCGAGCTGTTCCATTTCTCATCAGCATACTCTACGGCAATAATACATCAATACTATGCACATGTTGACAATCCAGATGACTAATAATAAGGAATCATAAAGGAGGAGAACAAGGCGCTAAATATAAAACCCAAATCCGGGAAGACTGAATATTAAACAAACACTACTCGCAAAATAGCAGGGATTTGTGTGATGACCTAGTAACGCGAAATAATTGGGACCCTATCTAAGAGTCAAATCTCCAAGGAAAGCACATTATTTCAATAACCAAACTGATTGTGTCAATGATGTACAACTAAATCAACACCAACATCAGCACAGGCTAGCTGAGGGCGAGAAAAACACCTCAACCAGTGTGTGACATAACAAAAACATAAGATAATAAAAATTACACTAAAAAGCATTCCAAGCACGCAATAAGTGATAAATATTATATCATGCGTTTTGCATGAGATCGGGATTGAAGGAGGAACCTAAAGGGAAGGGAGTGGACAAAGAAACTCATAACAAACGCTACTGCGACCGGCTCTACGCCATATCACCATGTGCGTCCAACAAAACGTTCATCGTCTTTTGGACTCCAGCCAGACAGTCGGGATGCACCAACCGACGCCAGCTTCGAAGTGAGGGCTTTCATTTCTCTCGACCAAGTCATCGCTTGGCCTCCACTCTTCCTCTTCCAACCGCACCCCCGGCGGGCAAACAATGCACGTCGCGGGAGTCGGTGTGCTGGCATGCGCAACACGTGGCCCAGCCACCGGAGCCTGGTGCGTGATATAATGATGCTGAGCGGTTCACTTGCTCTTTTTGCACCAAATACGCGATGCCAAACACGCTGATTGCTCACGCGGTGCTCCCATCAGACATGAGCCAAGCTGCGAAGGCAATGATGATCGAATTTGACGAGCCTCTTTATGTCAGTCGACCTGATTGGCCAGGTTTCACAACCGCATAGGAGGGTTGAACGGACAGCTGCGTTGTAAACTCTGCCCTTCTAGGCGAGATTTATGTGGAGTCTGTGCCACAGGTGGCGGAGATTGGCAAAAGCATCTCGTGTTCTCGCTATACGGTACGGAATCTCATCTTCAATCTCACAGGCGCTAACATAGCTGCATAGGTACCTGAATTCCTGAACGACTTCTAGCTGACCATCACCAAACTTTAGCGCAGTGGTGAGTCCCTACCAATCTTGGAGAAGTACTTTGCATTTCGATGGAGCAAAGCATAGCCCAAAACGGTAGACAACCAGTGCTAATCGGTCCAGTGCTGTTTGGCATGTTTGGGAGCTGTCACAGATTAGGGCAATCTCCTCCGCATACTCCAAGTCAAGAGATCGCATACCAGGAAGTAGCTCCACACCTTCTAGGTCGTGTCCAGCAAGTACTGTTTCCATGACTTCGTCAACTGCGAAGTTAACTAGGAAATGTGACAGTAGGCAATCTTGTCTCACAAAGCTGGTGATACTGAAGGGTGGCGACAATTTGCCATAAACCCTCACTCTGCCCGAACTATGCGCGTACAGCGCTTTGGTAATGTTTACGTATTTATCAGGCACAACTTTCCTCAGCAGACAGTCCTAAAGGGCACATCGATCGACTGAGTCGAAGTCACCTTTTAAGTCAAGAAACATGACAACAGTGGGTCGCCAATAAACATGACAGTGCACCATTAATTGACGCAAGGTGATGGTGTGGTCGATGAAGCCCCGACCTCGACGAAACCAGGCTTGATCCTCACCAATCTGGCTTGCACAAGTGTCAGTCCATCTGTGGAGGACGACAGATGCAAGCAATCTATAGGCAAACGAGATCAGACTGATGCCTCTATGATTGCCGCATTCCGAACGGTAGCCTCCCTTGAAAATTGGGACAATGTCGGAGCGGCTCCAGTCTATCGGGACCGTCTCCTGCTCCCAAAGTTTCACTGGCAATTCACGTAAATCATCTACTAGAATAGGTCTCCCGAATTTGAAGAGGACTGGGGAAATTCTCTGTGCCGCTGCGACCTTATGTAATTTCAACAGCCGGATCTCTCGTTCGACTTCTGTGTGTGAGGGCGGATTCAAGGAGATGGCCCAGAGAGAAGGGCGCTCAATGCCCGAAAAAGAAAGCGATAACTTAGGTTGGTTAAATTGTCTTGCAAAGTGTTCAACCCAACGCACCAAGCGTTTTTAAAGGCTGTGCATCGGCTGTCCATCATCATCATCATCATTATACACGTCAGCTAGAGGTGGGAAACACCTCAGCTGCTGTGCCGCAATACATTAAGGAAAAAAGGAAAATAAATACAAAAGTTGCATGCCAGCTGAGCTACCGGCAACGGATAGGTATCGTTCTGGTAAGCTACCAGCCAGCTACTAGGCAACAAGAAAAATTATTGTTGTACGCTATGAAATGAGATCGTAGGTGGAGGGGGAGGCTAAAAGGGATGGGGATGGACAAAGAAACTCACAGCAGGAACGCCAATGAGGTCGGCTCCTTGCCATGTCAGCAAGTGTATCCAGCCAAACGTGTTCACTGTCTTTTGGACCCCAACCAGGGAGCCGTGACGCTCCAACTGAGGCCAGCTCCGAAGTGAGGGCCTTCATTCCTCTGGAGCAAGTAATCGCTTGGCCACCCCTCCTCTTCTTCCATCCACTTCCCCGGTGAGCAAACAACGCACGTCGTGGAAGTCGGTGGGCTAGCATGCGTAACACGTGGCCGAGCCATCGGAGTCTGGTGCGTGAAATGACGGTGCTGAGCGGTTCAGTTACTTTTCCTGTGCCGTAAACAAGGCGTTCAACACGCTCGTTACTCACGCGATGTTCCCACCAGATGTGAGCCAAACTGCGAAGGCACGGATGGTCGAACGTAACTAGCCTCTTCATATCCGCCGATCTTAGGGGCCAGGTTTCGCAACCGTACAGTAAGGTCGAACGTACCGCTGCACTGTACACTCTACCCATCATGGCGAGAGCAATGTCGCGCCGCCGCCATAGGTGGCAAAGGTTAGCAAAAGCACCTCGAGCTTTTGCTATACGGTTCGTAATCTCGTCTTCTATCCCAAGGGCGCTGATACAGCTTCCCAGGTAGTTGAATTTCTTAAGGACTTCTAGCTGATCCCCACCAAGGGTCAGCGCAGGAGGCGATCCCTGCCAATCTTGGAGGAACGCTTTGCATTTCGATGGTGCAAAGCAAAGCCCGAAGCGGCTGACAGCCAGTGCTAATCTGTCCAGTGCGGCTTGGCACGTCTGGCAGCTGTCACAGATGAGGGCAATGTCGTCTGCATACTCCAAGTCAAGTAGTCGTTCTTCTGGAAGTAGCTCCACACCTTCCAAGTCATGTTCTGTAAATGCAATCTCCATGACTTCGACAATAGCGAAGTTGAAAAGGAAAGGTGACAGCGGGCATCCTTGTCTCACACCGCTGGAGATATTGAAGGGTGGCGATAGCTTGCCGTAAACCCTCACTCTTCCCGTGCTACGCGCGTATAATGCTCGGATAATATTTACATATTTCTCAGGCACACCTTTCCTGAGTAGACAATTCCAAAGGGCATATCGATCAACTGAATCGAAGGCACCTTTGATGTCAAGGAACACGACTACGGTGGGTCACCAATATGTGTGACGGTGCTCCAACAACTGACGCAAGGTGAAGATGTGGTCGATGCAGCCACGATCCCGACGAAACCCGGCTTGATCCTCACGAATATGGCTTTCACGAGCGCCAGTCAGTCTGTGAAGGATTATGTGACAGCTGGGCGAGAAAGCTGAGTGCCAACGCCCGCGCATTTGTCACCTATCGTGTGTGGGAAAGTCCTTGCGAGCGTGTTAGCAGGACCCAGCCGAGAGCTGATGAGATCGCGCGTCAGACAGCAGGCTTGTCGGCAAGGCCTGACCGGAAGCTGATGAAATCGCGCGTCAGACATTACGCGTGTTACAGTGCATTGCATAGGCGGACGAAGACTGGAATGCGTGAGCAACACGGCGAACGAGATAGATGGAACGGACAAGTATGTGTGGAGCGTGGGCTTATAGTCAAATCCGCATTGTGATACCGACTTATAAATATGAGCTTTCTTTGCCTTAATAGGACTCTGGTCTGCTGAGTAGTCTTCTGTCTCCGTTCCGGTCGGGTTTTCCAAGGCGTCAAACAGAGCAGGCGTAAGGGCGCAGATTCCGCAGCAGGCGTAAATCAACCAGTCCAGTCGAGAGAGGGCATAGCGTTATAACAGTGGCGACGCGAGTACAACCGAACCCAGGCATGGCAATTAGCTTTGAACAATTGCAGATGCTGTTGCAGCAACAACAGGCGCAGTTTGAAGCATCCCAAACCAAGCTGATCGAGATGTTAACTCAGAAGATGACATTGCAGTCAAGCCCAGGGTTAGCGACAAGTGAAGGTGCCTCGTCACCAGAAACCCTGACTCAGCAGATCAGTGAGTTCCATTATGACGCTGATGCCAGTATAACATTTGTTTCTTGGTTCTACGAGTATGAAGACATGTTCCGGGTTGATTTCGCCAACCTTCCAGCGGAAAAGACGATTCGACTAATGCTGCGGAAGCTGGGTGCTGCCGAACACGAGAAGTTCACCAATTTTATCTTGCCTAAAAAGAGTACCGATTTGTCCTTCGACGAAGTGGTTGCAGTCCTGTCGCAGATTTTCGGAGAGCAGACATCTTTGTTCAACATCCGGTACAAGTGTCTGACAATAACAAAAAAAGAAGACGAAGACTGGGTCGACTATTCCAGCCGTGTGAATCGAGAGTGCGAACGGTCACAACTACACAAGATGACAAGTGATCAGTTAAAATGCCTCATATACGTTTGTGGCCTACAAGCTTCCAAAGACGCCGATATTCGAACACGAATACTGAACAAAATTGAGCAGAGTCCGGATGTCACATTACAGCAAGTGACCGGTGAGTGCCAGCGCATGACGTATTTGAAGCACGATACCGCAATGATTCAGCAGTTGTCCAACCAGAACGATCAAGATTTTGTCTGTGCAGTCAGCCGTACTCCCCGAAAAGAAGCTACCCAAGTGAGTTTACCGCGTTCCAAACCTCCCACTGCATGTTGGTTTTGTAGAGAGTGGCATTTTGCTCGCGAGTGTCCATTCAAAACTCACACTTGCAACCGTTGCGGCAGAAAAGGGCATAAGGAGTCCTGTTGCCTGGCGACTCGTCCAATTTTGACCAAGAAGATGCGTAACAATACCAGACCGTTCCGGCGTCCCAATTGGACCAGATCTATTACCGCAACTTTCAAGGTTGACGGCGCCATCAAACCCAAATACACAATTGTGAAAATCAACGGCTTCCAAATCAAGTTACAAATTGACACGGCTTCTGATATCACCCTGATATCTCGAGACACTTGGTGCATGCTGGGGCGACCAACACTCATACAAACGGATCACACGGCACGGAATGCTTCAGGAGGTACGTTGAAATTGCTGGGTGAGCTGAATTGTCAGGTAAACTTCCGCGATAAACAAATCCAGACGACATGTTTCGTGACAGACCAGCCGGGGTTAGATTTGTTGGGGCTCGACTGGATGGATGAACTGAAACTGCTTGATCAGTCAGTGAACAGTCTATGTCAGCCACCACAAGTCAATCTGATGTCACAACCGTCACCTTCAAGCCCGATGTTTCAAAGTCAGATTGCCGAGATAAAACGACGTCACGACGCATTGTTTCAACCCGGTCTCGGATGCTGCAACATAGCTACTGCCTCATTGAACCTTAAACCAGACGCCAAGCCAGTCTTTAGACCAAGACGCCCGGTGCCCCACGCAACCCAGTCCTTAGTGGAAGCCGAGTTAAACCGACTGCAATCTGAAGGGATAATCGAACGAGTTCACTATTCCGAATGGGCAGCACCTATCGTGGTGGTAAAGAAAGGAAACGGTAAAATTCGTATTTGTGCTGATTTCTCGACAGGTTTGAATTCTGTGTTGGAAGATCACCAGTATCCCCTGCCGGTACCAGAAGACTTGTTCAGCAAACTCAATGGAGGGAAATGTTTCGCAAAACTTGACCTAGCTGATGCGTACCTGCAAATCCCAGTTGCCAATCAGTGCAGAACATTGCTGACAGTAAATACTCACCTCGGACTTTTTCAGTACAACCGGCTGCCGTTCGGAGTGAAAACCGCACCGGCCATTTTTCAACAACTAATGGATACCCTGCTGAGCGATATCCCAAATACAGCAGTATACCTGGACGATGCGTTGATTATGGGCTCAGATCCTCAAGACTTGATACAGACACTGGAGAGAGTGCTTTCGCGTCTTCAGGAAGCTGGATTCCGATTACGGGCTGGAAAATGTGAGTTCCTATTAGAAAGTGTGAAATTTCTTGGGTTTATTATCGACAAACATGGCCGGCGCCCGGATCCCGCCAATATTGAAGCCATCAAAAAGATGAAGCCACCAGAAGACATTGCAGAGCTCCGCTCGTTTCTTGGGCTCGTCAGCCATTACAGTGCTTTCCTACCAAGCCTTCATCAGCTCAGAGGTCCGCTGAACCAGCTACTGACAAAAGACAAGGGTTGGAAATGGACGAAGGAGTGCCAGCAGTCTTTTGATGCAGTCAAAGCAGCTCTCACCTCTGATCTACTCTTTTCTCATTTCAATCCGAATTTCAAAATTGTCGTTGCTACGGATGCTTCAAATTATGGTGTCGGTGCAGTTATTTCCCACGTTTTTCCGCATGGAGGAGAGAAGGCTATCGCGCACGCTGCACGGTCACTAACGCCAGCAGAAAAGAACTATAGCCAGATAGAGAAGGAAGCGCTCGCGATTGTTTTCGCAATGAAACGGTTCCATAAGATGCTGTATGGCAGACATTTCACGCTCCTGACTGACCACAAGCCACTTTTGTCGATATTTGGTTCAAAGAAAGGAATTCCAGTTTTTACGGCGAACCGATTGCAACGATGGGCGACCATACTACTGGCCTACGACTTCAGCATACAGTATAAGCCGACGCAACAGATCGGTCAAGCGGATGCCCTGTCTCGTCTCATCAGTTCACACCCAAAGGAGAATGATGATTGTATGATTGCAGCTATCAGTTTCGAAGCAGAAGTCCAACGAATCCTGGCTGATAATGTGAGAAGACTACCAGTAACAGCAGACACTATTCGTATGGAGACATCGCGGGACAGAATCTTGGAGAAAGCGATGCATTGTGTCCGAACATGTTGGCCAAATGGAGGCCTACCTATGGAGTTGCGGCCGTTTTACCATCGACGTGGATCCCTGTCAGTCGTGGACAATTGTCTGATGTTTGGAGATCGAGTGGTGGTGCCAAGGAAATTACAGAGACAAATATTGCAGCAGTTCCACACGGGGCACCCTGGTACTAGCCGCATGAAAGCCTTAGCACGCAGCTTTGTTTACTGGCCAGAAATGGATTCGCAAATTGAAAAATTCTGCCAACAGTGTGAATCTTGTCAACTTGCAGCGAAGGCTCCTCCCAAGTGTCAGTGGCAACCTTGGCCTAAGGCAGAGAAACCGTGGCAACGAATACACTTAGACTATGCAGGACCAATCAATGGCCAATCCTATCTCGTTTTGGTTGACTCATTCACCAAGTGGCCTGATGTGATTCCGGTAAACAATCCGACTGCACAGCACACTGTCAACGAGCTAGAGAAGCTGTTCCGATACTTCGGCCTGCCAGAGGTGTTAGTGACAGACAATGGAACACAATTTACCTCGAATTCTTTTCGCGAGTGGTGCAAGCAAAAGGGAATTCAGCAGATGTTCTCACCACCATATCATCCGCAATCAAACGGACAGGCGGAAAGGTTTGTGGACACGTTCAAACGTGCACTCCGTAAAGCAGGGCAAATAAGGGCTTCACAGGATGCAATTCAATCTTTCATATGCATGTATCGGAACGCTCCGAATCCAAACTCCCCTGATGTGAAGGCCCCCACGGAAGCACTATTTGGAAGAAAGATTCGGACGTTGTTCGATAATCTTTTAAAAAGAAGAATAGAAAAGCACGGCAACAGTCACCTGGAGGAAGATTGCAAAACCAAGCTCCGTAATTTAAATATTGGTGACATGGTTTACGCCCGGGATTTTCGAAGGCCGAAGGGGTGGTCGAGCGGAACTGTTATCAGCAGGAAAGGCAGAGTTATCTATGAGGTGATGGTTGGACGTGAGAAATGGATTAGGCACATCAATCAGTTGAGACCGAATCATGGCAAAACCCAAGGTCCCCAAGAACCACCAGCTTTACATTGGGACATCCTACTAGACACGTTCGGGCTGGAAGCTGAGGGTAAGCAACCAGGTGTGACGAAACAAATGCCGCAAACATCATATGCACAATGCCGGCCGGCTGGGAAGCGGAGAAGACCAGAACGGCTGCAAATCGATCCCCGGGCGAAAAGCTACGAACGCAATCAAGTTCGAAGGGTGTGCAAGGTGACTCCATTCGGAAGGGGAGGTGACAGCTGGGCGAGAAAGCTGAGTGCCAACGCCCGCGCATTTGTCACCTATCGTGTGTGGGAAAGTCCTTGCGAGCGTGTTAGCAGGACCCAGCCGAGAGCTGATGAGATCGCGCGTCAGACAGCAGGCTTGTCGGCAAGGCCTGACCGGAAGCTGATGAAATCGCGCGTCAGACATCACGCGTGTTACAGTGCATTGCGTAGGCGGACGAAGACTGGAATGCGTGAGCAACACGGCGAACGAGATGGATGGAACGGACAAGTATGTGTGGAGCGTGGGCGTATAGTCAAATCCGCATTGTGATACCGACTTATAAATATGAGCTTTCTTCGCCTTAATAGGACTCTGGTCTGCTGAGTAGTCTTCTGTCTCCGTTCCGGTCGGGTTTTCCAAGGCGTCAAACAGAGCAGGCGTAAGGGCGCAGATTTCGCAGCAGGCGTAAATCAACCAGTCCAGTCGAGAGAGGGCATAGCGTTATAACATTATGGAAGCGAGTAATTTAGAGGTGATGGAGATCAGAGTGACTCCTCTATGTTTGCCGCATTCCGAACGCGAGCCTCCTTTGAAGATGGGAACAATAACGGAGCGGCTCCAGTCGGTTGGGACAGTTTCCTGCTCCCACAGTTTCATTAGTAATTCATGTAAATTATCAAAAAGAGCAGAGCCTCCGAATTTGAGGAGGGCTGGAGGAAGATCATCTGATCTCGCGGCTTTGTTCAACTTCAACAGTCCGATCTCACGTTCGACTTCTGAGCGACAGGGTGAATCCAAAGGGACAACCCACGGGGAGCAGGGCGATCACTCGTCGGCGAAGAATCGAACAATTCTAGCCGATTAAATTGCTTTTCAAAACGCTCAGCCCAACGCTCCGAACGTTTTGACAAATTGTGGATAGGCTATCCACTCTCGTCACTTATGGTTTCACTAACACTAGGTTTCCTGTTGTGTGTATGTATGTATTCTCAACAGTCTATTAGCTAGACAAAGAGCCAGCCTAAAACCATGGAGATAAGGAGATAAGAAAGATTCATGGCGTCATAATCATCGTGGCATGCTAGTTGAAGGTGAGCAACACACTTCAACTAATATGCCGCAGGAAGAATGGAACATTTTGATAAAACGCAGAACAAAACATTTTTAGTTTGTTTTTCACACGCCGCTTTTGTTCTTTTTTTTGTCATGTTAATATTTGTAGAATTAAACATGTGAATCAATACAATAATGTACACAATTCTTCCATTGATTCCGGTTGCGGGCCATATCTTCAAGAGTGATGAGCCATTGGCACTCCTCATCTTTGGGTCCCCATCCTGGAAGACGTACGGATCCTACAGCGGCTAGACACGACGTCAGCGATTTCATGTGTTGCCGCCAAGTGGAAGGCTGACCACCACGCGGTCGCCTCCAGCCAGGTCCTTGACGAGCGAATAGAGCGCGACGCGGTAGACGCCCAGGTGCCATGCGTAGAACGTGACCGAGCCATCTCAACTGGCGCAACAAAACCAGTTTGTTGAAGGGAATACTCGCATTCCCCAAGATGCGACGTCGAACGTCATTACTATTAACTCGATGTTGCCACCAAACACGCGCGATCCTCCTTAAGCAACCGTTATCGAATGCAGAAAGACGACGCATGTCTTCCACGCGAAGCGGCCAGGACTCGCACCCATACAACAATATTGAGCGAACTGATGCACTGTAAACTCGGCCCTTTAGTGAGAATGAGACGTCGTGACGACGCCACAAGTGCCTCAAATTGACAAATGCCGATCGAGCTTTAGCGATACGAAGAGAAACTTCTTTGTTGATAGTGCCATCAGCAGAAATACAGCTCCCAAGGTAGACGAAACTATCTACCTGTTCAAGTTGTGCACCATCGAGAGTGAGTACGGGAGCAGGCGAATGCCAATGTTTGAGCAGTATTTTACACTTCGATGGGGCGAAGCTCATGCCGTACTTAGATGCTTCAACCGCCAAACGATCCAGAATGAGTTGCATACTCTGAGGATCGTCACCAAGTAAGGCGATATCATCAGCATAATCTAAGTCGGTCGCGCGCTCACCCGGTAGAAGCTCTAGGCCAAAATGTTGGAAACCTTCTAGAGCATTCGACAGAACGTCTTCGATTGCGAAATTGAAGAGGAATGGGGACATAGGGCAGCCCTGTCGCACACCGCTATTGACAGTGAATTGCGAGGAAAGCTTGCCATAGACCCTCACTCTGCCGGATGGATGAACGTAAAGTGCTCGTAAGATGGTATATTTCTCTGGCACCCCGTTCTTTAGTAAGCAACGCCATAAAGCAGGACGATCAACGGAGTCAAAAGCGGCACGTATGTCTAGAAATGCAATGATAGTGGGCCTGTGATAAATGTGGCGATGTTCGAGGAGCTGGCGGAGCGTGAAGATTTGATCCACGCATCCGTGGCCAGGACGGAAACCAGCTTGTTCTTCACGGTAGTATGATTCACGTACTGGGGATAGCCTGTGAAGCAGAATGGATGCCAATAGTTTAGAGGCAACTGAAATAAGACTAATTCCGCGATGATTTGCACATGAAGTGCGAGCGCCTTTCTTGAAAATCGGGATAATGACTGATTCGCCTCAAGAGGAAGGCACTTTCTCTTCATGCCAAATTTTTGCGAACAGCGCGGTCAGCTGGTTAATGATCGCCACACCGCCGTACTTGAATAGCTCCGGAGGAAGTCCGTCTAAGCCGGCAGCCTTGAAGCGCTTCAAGCGTCGAATCTCAAGGCCGACTTCCGCTTCGCTGGGTGGATTCAGAGGGACGAGCCAGGGTGGACAACATGTACTGCATGTACTGATGGATGGTGCAGGCCAGTTGAACTGCGAGTGAAAGTGCTCGGCCCAACGGTCCATACGCCTCTGTTGGTTGGTGATCGGAGACTCATCCACCTCACAAATGACTTCACTGACACCAGGTTTCCTGAGGCCAGTGGACCGAATGAGTTGAAAAAGCCTGCGAGTGTTGCCAGAGAGGGCAGCGGTCTCCATCTCTAAAGCACGTTCAGGCCACCATGTCTCGCGATCATTGCGTAGGCTTTGCTTGAGCAGCCGGTTGGCAGAACGGCGCCGCTCGTTGCAATCTGATTCCGCGGGTATGTCTTTGCGGCGTTCGAACAGCTCCAGAGAACGAGCAGAGATCCAAGCCTTCAATGGGCGTCGAGTTAGGCCGCAGCATGAATGTCCGGAAATGGTCATTGCCTTCCGTATACAAGTCCAGTGTTGTTCCACTTCTTGCGGTGGATTGCAACTGAGTGCATATGCCAATGAAGACTGATAGCTCGTCTGGACAGAGGAATCAGTTAATCTGTTTACATCAATCTTGCGGTGCTTCGTGTTTCGGGATCCTCCAAAAGACATACAGATTTTCGCGCAGACCAGAGCATGATCTGAGTCAACGAATGTGGACCAAAAGGACCTGCAGTCTAGTACGCTGCCGCGCCATCTGAAGCTAATTGCAATGTGATCAATTTGAGACCACGGTTGTGTTGAAGAAGGGGGACGCCACGTTGCGGAACGATTCTTCGTACGCCTGAAGTTAGTGCTCGAAAGAAACAGACGGTTGTCTTCGCACAATGTGAGAAGTCTCTCTCCGTTATCAGAGCGGTTCTCATCGAGCGCGTGATGACCACCAAGGTGGCGTTCGTATGGTAACAGGCGGCCAACCCGTGCATTAAAATCCCCAGCAAGGATAACGACATCCGACTTTTTAGCATTAGTCAAGAGTTGTTGTAGATCCCGATAGAATTCGTCCTTGACCGAGTCGCCACTGCAGTCAGTTGGAGCGTACACAGAGATCACAAACAAGTTGTGTCTCTCTTCGCGGTGCCTGTTGATTCTACACGAACCCCGAAGCCGAACTGCACATAATCGGCTGTTAATAGGGAACCAGTCCAGTAGTGCCGCCTCGGCCTTGTCACTTAGTGCTATACCTACACCAGCCAGACCCGCTGAGGCTGCTTCTGGATCTCCAGAAAGACGCAGGTGATATCTGGCTTCGTGGTCAGTGGGGGATGTCAATGTAAGCACAGTGCTGGGATCTTGCAATCGGGTTTCTGAAAGGCAGCAGACATCAATGTCTAGGGAATCTAGGGTGCGCGCTAGACCGGCTTGCTGTCCAATCTGCATGAGTGTCCGAACGTTGAAGCACGCCAGACGGAACGAGGATCGGGGACGAAGGAGAGCCATGGGTTGAACCTCTTGGTCTGCGGCGCAACCGGAATCGCAACCAGATTGCTGAACACATGAATCGGGTAAAGGAAAGTGAGGATTGTTAGCAAACAAACAATTGGCGTGTGATGAAGTCGCGTGAAAGTGACTAGCAGAAACAGCAGCTGATGAGCAAGTTGTAATACAGTCCATGGTTTTGCGAGAGGGCGTGATACTACCCGGTTGCCCAAGCCGAAGTAGGGAGTTGACTTAAGGGACTCCACCCCGAGCCTTTGGCTAAATAACCTACCCGCAAGGCAGCGGGGCGAATTTAGGGAATCGCGCCCATTGGGAGGCGTTGACTGAATGTTCAGTTCATGCGTCTTTGTTTGGTAGATTACCAAACAGGGGCCCAATACTCCCCATATAGTCAGCACACCTGCTGGAATACAATGTCCCACCGAGGTGGAACATTGTCGCCGAACACTTTGCTGGAACGGGGTACACCCGAACCACCCAGCTGGCACCACGAGGAGGTAGTTCGGCCAGCCAGCCAGTTGCCCGTTTCCCGTATCAGACGGAATAATTTGCGATGGTTGCCAAGGGCAGCGGCCACTTCCATCTCTGACGAACGATGAGACCACCAAGATTCGCGGTCTCTCTTCAGGCTAACAAGGAGTCTTGCCCAGAGCTCTCTGTGAGTTTCATTGTGTTCGCTTCCAGCCGGGATAAGCCGGCGAGCATCGAAAAGTGCCAGAGACCGCGAAAAGACCCAATGTCCATGTTGGCTATTAGACATACCACATGAGGATTTGCCTGCTGCTAGTAAAGTCTGGCGACCTTGTGACCAGTGACCATCAATTGCCTCCAGTGTGCGCCTACTCAATTCGCATGTCAGCGTACTTGACACGCATTCAGAACAGCTGGCTTCGCCAGTTGGCTGGTGTCAATGCGCTCACAGCGTCGTCATGGACGTCCGCCAACACGCATCCGCATGTCAGCACATACAAGTGCATGGTCGGTGTCCACACGTGTGCTCCAGATAGAGCGACAATTCTGGACGCAGCCTCTCCATGGATAACTTATCAGAATGTGATCGATCTGTGTCCAAGGCTGGTGGGCGCCAAGTCACCCTCCGGCAGGTGCTGTGTCGGAAGTTAGCACACGCAAGAAATAAACGAGCATCTTCACACAAATGAAGTAGCCGCTCACAGTTATCATTACGGGAGCCTACACCGTGCTGACCGCCCAGATGCATTTCATCAGTGGATAATTTTCCAACTTGCGCGTTCAGATCCCCAGCCAGCACAACAGTGTCCGTGCTTTTTCTGTGGCGAAGGAGCTGGGTCAGTTTGCGGTAAAAGCCGTTCTCTGACGAATCATCGCTACAGTTTGTCGGTGCGTAGGCAGCGGTGACAAATAGACACCTGTTGGTCCCGCGCGACTTCGAAGCTTTGAACAAGCCAGCCAATCGGACGCACACATCTGGCAACTGATTGGAATCCAATCAACCAGAGCAGCTTCAGCCCGGGGACTCAGGGCAATGCCAACACCGGCTTGGCCGGTGCTCGAAGCTGCATCGTCACCGGATAGGCGCAATGAGAAAAAACTGCTTGCGTCACCTGAAGGAGATCGCAGAGTGAGCACAGAGCCCGAGTCTTGCAGACGGGTCTCCGATAAGCAGCAGATATCGATCGAGAGGGTCTCCAGTGTTCGGGTAAGTGCTGACTGTTGACCGATCTGTAGCAGTGCGCGTACATTGGGGCATACCAATCTGAAGGAGGATCGAGGGCTCCAAATGGAAGCCGATAAAGTGGAATGGGTCGCTTGGTTGGACATGGGCTTGTCGACAGGAGAGGAGTGACGCTCCGCGTTAGCATGAGTTGAAATTAGAAGATAAATGCCTAGCAAAGCATGTTGGGAGAGGGCCAAGAATCCATGGGTTGAAAACTGGGGGATAAAAGTGAAGTTCAAACGGGAGAGTAAGAGTGAAAAAGCGTGGGAGGGGGAATAGGAAGAAGGGAAGGCTAGAGTAATAGCATCCAAACCCCTATACACCTTGCTCGATGCAGAAGATAGGCCACCGTTGATCATACTCTGCGGTGGCCAGATCATCAAGAAATTGTTTGAGGAAAGATTCATTGTACTGCGTGGGCCGGATACTGTCAGGTTGTCCAGGTCCAGACAGGAGAACCATTAGGGTTCTCAACCAAAGCCTTTGGTTCAAAAACCTTACCGCAAGGCAGCGGGTTTGGCGCTGGGCTACAAGGAGTCCGTTGCAAGGAATAAGATGCCACCCTCATTCCAACCCCAAACCTGGAGGACCAGGAGGCTGAGTTTGTCTGGTCTATAACCATTGACCAATCTGGTAAAAGTGAATCTGAAGGTGCAAAAGCACCACCCAACATAGCTCAATGGATCGCTGAGTCACACAAACCATCGCAACACGGTAAGATTCCGCCTCATGGCGATGGCATCCGCTGTCCACTGTCGTCCCGTACGGTCTCGCAAACATAAGGTCTCCTGCTGCCACTTTCCCGTATCAGACGGAATAACTTATGATGATTACCAACGACAGCGGGTGTTTCCATCTCCGGGGTCTGATGAGACCACCAGCCTTCGCGGTCTTTCTTCAGGCAAGCACGCAGTTTTACCCTGAGATTTTTACGTGTCTCATTGTATTCGCTTCCAGTCGGATTACGTCGACGAGCATCCATAAGTTCCAGAGACCGTGTAGAAGCCCAATGTCTGGTTTGGCAATTTGATTTGCCATATGGATACATGCCTGCTGATAGTAATGTTTGGCGAATATGCATCCAGTGATCTTCGGCGGTGTTCAGTGGGCGCTTACTCAGCCCGGATGCTAGCGTACTTTGATACATATTCAGAACACCTGGCTTCACCAGCTGGCTGGTGTGAATCCGTTCACATCGACTTTGCGGACGGCCACCGAAACGCACACGGAGGTCGGCGGAAATAAGTGCGTGGAAGGGACGAATGAAGATACCATGGAAGGCACAAGGCGTAAGCAACGTTTAGTTCCAATTACAGAGTCGTCAGCTAGTCAGGAGCATGAAAGGAAGACACTTCGTTTTCGCGACTTGCACACGAAAACGTCTAAGGTGTATAGGCCTCCAAGGAAGCGTCGCAGTCATGCACCACTCCCAGCCAACTACGACAATGACAAGTGCGCTTCGTG
The DNA here is from genome assembly GCA_944474145.2 of Dicrocoelium dendriticum. Lineage (NCBI taxonomy): Eukaryota > Metazoa > Platyhelminthes > Trematoda > Plagiorchiida > Dicrocoeliidae > Dicrocoelium > Dicrocoelium dendriticum. The sequence continues at coordinate 138,389,540 of OX104063.1, forward strand.
CCTACAAACTGACTACGAGGCACAGAGTGGACAGGTGGTTGACTGGGTCATGTGCTGCGATTGCCGCCTTTGGTATCATCAGGTATGCGTCTCGTAGTGGACAGGAACACTTCACTTGCCATCGTTGTATGTAAGTATTTCTTTTTCATATTGCTACCTTTTTCTTTCATTCATAACCGTGTTATCCATTGCTTCCGCTTGATCGTTAGGTACACCCACTGCTCCCATATGCGGTGTCTCCCGTACATGACGTTTACGTCACGGGATCACACATACTGGGGGTGGTCAGGTGTGCCTACGGACATCAGAAGCACCCACAATTCCGCTGCCTTTTTAGGATGCACATTTACTTATCCGTCCCTTCATAACAGCGCCATCTTCCAAGGAACCGGATTACCGATTGCGCTTCGCAAGGCACCGGAGTAACCTGCGCTGAGAAGGTAAGAAGCACGCCTGATGTATCATACATGGTACAAGTATTCCTAGCGCTGAAACTGCTTTTCTCTTATCACATCACCTCCCAGTTGCTTAGTGATCCGCCGCGTGGGGATGAGTATGAATTACCTCACCCATACGTGCGTGACCATTTCGCATGGGACTGAACACCTTGTCCTTTCCTTTAACTTGCCTGCCGCTTCTATGTATGCTTGATTTAACGGAACACCTGTTTTACGGACAGACATTATCTCCATTTCAGGCACTCCTTTCCCCCATCGGCAATACGTGGCATCACGTTTGTTAACGGCGTTAGATAACACATCGGCGTTCATCAGTAACTTCCGGTAGACCATAGGCTGCAGGTTAGGGAGGCTGTGAAGGACGTCAACAACAGACCAGCCACAAATGAACAGCGTGCGTCCTCACTGCGAGGCTTGGTGATTATGTACCTGAGGTACATACGCCCGGTATCATTTCCCACTGTACACGGTCCCTCTTTGAAGGTGCACTAACCGAACATCGACATGCTTCTGCACAGTGTTAACAGGGATTCCGGCATTCAAGTGTTCCTGGGGTGACTTGCAGCTTTCGCGTGGCAGCACAAAATTGTTCCAGTTCCCTGAGTAACTCAGATCCTCGTACCTCAACCTCATATTCGCTACCTCTTCAGGAGCATTGATATCATTTTCCTTCTGTAATGCGCACTTATTTTCCCGTGCACGCACTTATAGGGCACCAAACGTGCGCATTAACCGTTCGCCCAGGAAGGCCTAGGGGTGTTCAGATTTAGAATCAGTTGCACTGGAATGATAGCAATCTCCCGTGAGTGTTCCTTCTTATGCACATCGTTGAGGCAGGATATGAGAAAGTGGTAGGTATTGGTAGATCTTAAAGGAAACTCCTGAAACATCATGATCAACCCGTTACTGCCCGCTTTCCCTGCACTAGCAGTCCCGGCAGTGTAAGTTACGTTAAGTAGTCAGGCCGTGTGGGGTAAATGTTACATCAAGGGGAATGAAAGTCACTGAAATGAAGGATAACACAAAAGAGTGAAGAGAATGAAGGAATAAGAACTAACAGTTTGAAGATGGATATGGTCAGGAAAAGAGAAGTTCAAGGGAAGGGAGAACCGGGAAGATAAGGCCACCTAGCCGGGCTCAATAGCCAGGTCAAGTCCGGTCCAACCTTATCTATCAAAATGCTGCAAGTAACCATCACGTCTCCTCGAACCCGTCGTCAGTGCATGGAATACACACACAAGCTAGGTAGACGCTTGGGGTACCAATGGCCCCCTTAACACCTCGACCAATTGCGTACCTACTCTCATAACCCTCTCCAGCTCCATTTTGTACCGAATAAGGCAGGGCGGGCAAGCCTGCACGCACCAATCCAGAAGAGTGCGGATAAAGCAGAGAACCTCTATTGCGGCCTTCTTCCAGCTGTCACCGGAATGCAAAGACGATGAATGCACGACGCGTAGGTCTACGTGGTTGGAGACAAGGGGGAGTTTAACCAACCCCAGTATGCACTTGAAACGTGAAAAATTTGCTGCCATACGAGGAACGGAAACCTTAGCCTGATTTATGGGCATAAGCCACAAAGCACACAAGTCCCAGAGTCTGTGCAGCGCATATTGTATGCCTCCGAAACTCCAGAAACATTAAGGACATACCATAGCTTAACGTCATCAGCAACCCGGATTAGCCATAGTATTCCAGTGCTCAATGTATTATAACCGTCTATACATGAAGCAAAACACTTTAACACAAGTCTAGCCTGATAATCATTGCAGCTAGCTAGAACCCTACGCAAGCGAATATAGAGAGAAGTAAACCGGTACAAACAAGTGAAATAACACATCACAGTTAACCCGCTTACCTCCTGCAGCGACTCTCTCACGTGATATACTAAGCCAGCTGACGAACGAAGCACACGGAATAATACCAGTTGTGGGGCATTAAAACCGTAACCGGATCAGGATTTTAATATATCCATGGTCATTATGTTTCATTAAACATTTTTATCCGAGAAATATGCCAAATAACATATTAAAAGCAAATAAAAATATAAGAAATATTTATCATATAACTAAATATGACTGATAAACTAAATAACATACCTATATTATCGACATATATAAAAGCAATCGACATATATATCAGCATTATATACATATATATACATGTATTTCATATATCATAGCAAAAATATATAACATTACAAAAACCAAGTACATCGAAATCTACAAGACAGAAATAGCGTTCAGCGATTGCATGGATGAATTATATCGCTAGGATTTGCCATTTACCTTAAAAATATATTACAGAACTTTCCCTTTTTTCACGTGTTGCGTATCTATCCACTATACCATTCTTCCCAAATTAATTTTCCCTTACATTACAAATTACGAAAGAGATCATTTGTTGATAAGCCGTGAAATGTACTTTCGTACGGTTTCAAACTACATTTACTTTATATCACGCTGTAAACAAATGCGTGAAATATGGTGTTTCAATCAGCACTTCCCCTGGTAGCACATGACGAAGAAAAATCTCCGTCATACTGAGCAAAACCTTCGTTTTGCTTCGTCAATGGCGAGGCGCTGACGAACCTTTACGAAGATTTTTCTTCGTAAACGTTCGTCATTGACGAAGCAAAACGAAGGTTAATCTTCGTTTACCCTCGTCAATGACGAACGGTTACGAAGAGTTTTCTTCGTTTTGCTCCGTCACTGACGGACGTTTACGGAGATTTTCCTTCGTTTACCTCCGTCAATGACGAACCTTTACGAAGGTTTGTCTTCGTTTTGCTTCGTCATTCACGAACCAATAGAAAGGCAGTCCGTGGACTTTCTATGTAGATGTATGATTGGTCCAAAAATAATACAAAGAAAGTTTTTTGTTGAACAATCAACGTTACGTATAATTACGTCAAAGGATTATAAAGTGAGGTATAATGTGGATTTGTGTTCATTAAGGTAAACGTCAGTGTTTGTTTGCGTACCTTTTTGTCCCGGAAATAGAAGTGCGCGGTCATTTGATTGCTCTACGGTTTCCCTGTTGGTCTCCTTGTCGGTACGTCCATTATTCACTTCACACACCTCTTTTTGTGTAACCAGCGTTACGTAAGCGTTTGTTCAGTTAATATTTCATGTTCTAGAGATGCGTAGTCGTTTAACAAGACGTCGTTGTTCGTTTGCGTTACCTTCTGCACGCACATTGAGAATGCGATTGCTGCTTTTGCGTAGACTCGCAGAGCGTGAGGCATTCAGTGAGCGCAACGATAGCCCCACTTGTAACGTGGATGCAATTATGGGAGGTAAGGTTCACAGACAACCTTTTTGTGTGTTTGTAGACTTCTGCATCTCGCCACCGCGTAACCTTTCAGATGCGGACCACAACCGCTGTATACGCGAATCCACCGACGTACTTTCCGTTCAGTCATCAAGGACGGAAACCGAGAGTGAGGACGTGCAAAGCATGAGCTGCGAAATAGGGGAGCATGATTGCACTGCAATAGATTTGACTACGTCACCAACGCCGTGTGATGAGGCACGTAGTTTCCTCGCATCATGGGTGCTTAATACAAACACCTCGGCTTGGGCTGTTAACAAGCTTCTGGAAGGGTTGCGTAAGTTTATACCGTCTCTACCGAAGGATTACCGGACGTTGATGAAAACTCCAAGAACCACTAACGAGATGGAGGTACATCCTGGTACGTATGGTCACATGGGGATAATTGACGGTCTGAAGATGGCTTACCGGTGCGAAAGTGTGCCCACCTACCAGAGCATTCACCTGCAGTTGCATGTGGATGGGTTCTCACCATTTAATTCATCCGGTGTGCAAGTTTGGCCCATTTTGTGTAGGTCTGTGGCGCCCTTGATATCGCATCCATTTTTGGTTGGTGTGTACTCGGGTCCACGAAAACCGTGGAATGTACACCACTTCTTGGCTCCACTTGTAACTGAATTGAGAACGTTACTTCGAACAGGCGTGATGTTGCCCGGGCGCTCTACACCAAACGCTGTGCGTATCTCTAATATCATTTGTGATGCACCAGCCAGATCATATGTGAAGCGTAGTAAAGCACATTCCGGGTACGGCAGCTGCGACAAATGTGTGCAGCGAGGTGTTTATGTCTCTGGGAAAGTAACCTTTCCTTGCACCGATTGCCGCCTACGTACCAATGAGTCCTTCCGTGCGCACTGCCGTAGCAAATGGTCACCATTTGAATACTTGCCCATAGACATGGTGGAGCAGTTTCCTATAGACTATATGCATGCTGTTTGCTTGGGTGTTATGCGACGCCTGATATCGTTGTGGACAACTGCAGCCGCTAGCAAGGATTTTCGCTTGGATATGGACACTGTGTCACGTCTTAACGATGTCCTTGACATGAATCGGTGTCATTGGCCGCGTGATTTTCCACGCCGTTGTAGAAGCGTAGATAAGTTCAGATGGTGGAAAGCGTCTGAATTTCGGCAATTCTTGTTGTATGCCGGACCCGCGGTTCTGGCGGATATTTTGCCCCTGGACTATTACGTCAATTTCTTGGATTTGCATTTAGGTATTTATCTGCTTTGTCATCCATTGCTATTCAGAAAATGTTGCTCTTTTGCACATAATGTACTTATGGTGTTTATTTCGCGTTTCTTCAAACTGTATGGGGCTGAAGAAATGACATTCAACATGCATTCCCTGTGTCATTTGGCACAAGATGCGTATGCACATGGGACACTGGATGATTTCTCCGCGTTCCCTTTCGAATCTTACATTAGGTGTCTGAAAAGGCGAATACGAAGCCCAGTGAACATCGTTCCTCAGCTTTTGCGACGGTGTATGGAGTTCCAGGGAAACTTTTGCAATGGTAATCAGCCCTCCAACTTATGTGAAACTATAGCCCTCGTCGAAATAAATAGGCAAATGGGTTTTAGGTTAAATGGGACCGTGTTTTTCCCATGCAAACCGGACAACGTAATCATCGTAGGAAAGAAACCGTACCAGATAGTATCGTTGCAACCGGACGTTGCTGCAACCGCATATGTTAACTGCGCATCATTCCTACATCTCAGAGATTTATACGTCCATAGTATGCCATCTTCCAGGCTGCATATTTATGTTGCTAACGGTGTGTCTGATGACTTGCGGCGGTTTCCTATTCATGACATCCTATGCAAATGCGTATGTTTCACCGTCGGTTTAGACGAAGTCATCATCCCATTGCTGCATACATTTAGAACGCAAAAACCCAGGGTGCCGTAGGTTTGCGTTCTTGTTGATGTATGCAATGATCACAAGGTATGCGTGCTGCAGGATACCCTTACATATGGTGCTAACGGCATTTGCCGGCTCTGCGTGTTTATTAATAGTGCGTCAACGGCAAGCGATGCCCGCATTAAAGAGTATTGAACGCTATTGCATGCGGCGCTGATTACACAAGGTTGGGTGTCAGCTTACATTTTGCAGGGGCAATTGGACATGCGTTTTATCCGCATGGTATATGTGACCATTTCATTATCCTTATGGTAACACTTTATCTGGAGACGGAAAAGAAAGCAAAATGATTTTGAAAAAGACAAAAAAATTCAAACATTTTGAAAACTCAAGGATGCGGCCCATGTTGATAACAGGTATTCAAGTACCTCTATTCCTTTGTGCCCACAGACTCCGGTAAGTGCCGCTTTTTGTTATGTCCCAGTTATGCGAGATCACGTCAGTAATTTCCCTTGCACTAACCAACACGGAAAGATGGATCGGAGGGGAACTTGCGACAATCCCGACCTGAGGAACATAGGAAGGCCACGAAGTGATTTAATGTTGTGTATCTGGCACCATTACGGATGACACGCATTAAAATATACTCCTTCCATAGATTACTTCCGAGTGTTCCATCTGTAGTCTGCGGTTGTTTGTGTTGTCTGTTTTCTCGCTTTTTCCGGGGGCGTCCATCAGTTGCATGCTTACGGTAATCACGTATGTAATGGCTTCTACAGATATGCCGCTGTGGGATTACTGCGTTGTCACTTACACGCACGACGGTGTGTCCCAAGTGACCACAATAAGCAGCAGATGGCTGTTGGAGGACGGGCAGCATGCTCTTTTGCCCAACCTTCCACTGTTCGATTACCACCAGGCGGTGCGGGAGCATAGATACCCCATAGCTGATTGCAAAATGTTTCCAGTGACGGTACTTCATCGTACAGGTAAGGACATTCATTTAATCATTTGCAGTGCATTTCGAGGACGCACGCCGAGTGGAAAGTACCGTCGGGGATCAACGTCATGGGACGGACACCGATTGCACCATCCCCATGCAAACATCACCGAAACGAGTTATGTAATGCGCTACACAATTGATAACGCAATGCATTGCAGACGCCTGCCGGCGAAACTTCGTGATTACGGGGATGATAATGTACCGACCAGAAAAAAACGGTGCAACGCTCCTGCATCTGCAACCTATGGGAGTTTTCCTGATTTCTCGTTGGAGGACTTGGCGCGGCATACCATGCCTCCTCAGAATGCTGATGACGTCCAGGAGGATTCCCACATGCGTAAGTTCCCTTTTCCGTAATTCCGTTTTCCGCAACAGGTGGATGTAATGAAGTAGCCGTTCAAACGGAGGGTATGAAATGCTGTAAGTCTTCCGGTTTTGCGCTTTAGATACACGCCCTGGCAGGCAGGTGTCATGAATCTGACAAAAGGGTCATGCACACTTTGCACGCTGTGGTCGGTATGTTTGAGCTTCTTACTTGCGACGAATTAGCAGATTCACTTAGACGCGTGGAGGAGACCCTTCACGTATTGAAGGAGAGCCACGCGGCCATGAGCCAGGCCATGTGGACTGCCAAACCAATGCAACCGAATGAGTTATCTCTACCTACCTCATCCATTGAGGAATTCATGGACTTGGAGGGTAAATTGGTGGACCCAGACCTCCGTCGAGAACTGGTAAGTCACCTTGCAGGATTTTCCATTCATGACTTAGACTACCCGCATGAACTGTACACCCGCCGGCACGGTATCGGAGGCTATTCGATACATGTTGGACAGGGTTATGAACAGAGACGTCTTGAGGCAGCTGAACTTCGCGGGTGCAAACAATGCGATACCGTTCAAGAAAACGCACACATTCAGTGCGCTTCAAGGTAACTCAGATAACCTTTCCCACTTTATCTTCCTTCACAGAAGTTATCGTTAACCGATTTGGGGTCACGGGCAACGCCGTTGCGAACGGCGTTTGCAAATGGCTACAGATTACCCGGAGCAACCTGCACCGGCGTACATCTGCCACATCAAGCAGTCAGGAATCGCAGGTATTGTGTACCTTTAATGCCGTACATAACGGTTTCATTTACAGCCTTTGGATTTGATAGATTTAGACAATCAGAGCATTCGTGAAACACGGACAAACTTGTAAATGTTTACATGCACTTTAATATACATTTGTAACCATTTCCTGGTGTGCTTCAATCGCTCTCTGGTATTTCCGCATATGTTATACGATGTCACCGTCTCGGCGCGTATTGTGACTACCGCTTCCGACTACTGCGTGACTGGAAGGAAGGCACTGCAGGCCATGGTCTTTCATTTATCAAAAGACAGGGACAACTACGTTGCGCGGTTTCATATTTCGCAGTAGCTGATAACCTACGCTCGTTCACATTTGCATTAAGATGTCAGCCAGCTTTTGCAATGGTGTGGGATTGACTGCCTCACAAATGCGGTATTTACTCCCTGGTCATTTCGTTACCTAGTCGGACGGGGAGAAGGGAAATCAGGCTGCAAATACCCTATGGGTAAGTGGACAATGTACTCTTCGCAGCAGTGTGCTTACGTATTGCTTTCATGTATTGTGCGTCCACATTTTTGAAAACGTTCACTGGGCAGTGCACGGCAAAAGTACGACCGTTTCCGGTAGCTTATGAAAGGAAACCGTGATATACTAATAGCTTCATAGCGATTACTTAGGAGCATTTGGCTTACGCCATAAGGAGAAACCTCTTCCTGTAGGCTTCCCGAAAGCCTTGAATCGCGTCCCTCATGTGAACGTTACCCTTTGGTAAGGTAGCCCATTAACTAAGAGATCTCTTACTTTCGCTTCGTTATTACCAAGAGCATCCTTCCAAGTTACTTAGAAGAATCGTAGGATGGCGTCGAAAATCTTAGTATGGCTTCCTAAGTACGAAGAGCAACCTTCGTATATATTGAGAGAAACCTTAGTATAGCTTCGTCAGTAAGGTGACCGACGTTCGTACGTACTAAGAGAATTCACCGTATTGCTTCGTAATTACGGAGCGCAGCCTTCGTATTTACTGAGAAAAACCTTCGTATATACTAAGGAAAACCTCCGTATTGCTTCGTATTTACGAAGAGCAGCCTTCGTATTTACTGAGATAAACCTTCGTATTGCTCCGTCAATACGGGGAAACGCCTTCGTATTTACTAAGAGAAACCTTCGTATTGACTAAGGAAACGCTTCGTATTCCCTCCGTCATTACGAAGGCTGCGCTTCGTATTGACGGAGAAAAATCTTCGTTTACCTCCGTAAGTGCGGTCCGTCTGTCCTGTGATTGGTTGCGTATGCCAGACGCATACACGTGCGCACCAAAAACTATACAACCGATTGGCGGACAACCACCTTCGTATTCCTCGTGTCACTCAGCGGCAAACACTAAGCTTTTACGAAGGTAAATCTCAGTTTACCTTCGTAAAACCTTCGTATACCTTCGTACTGTGTCCGGACACGTATAACGAAGAAAAATCTTCGTATACCTCCGTATTTCCTAGTAGGGTCCCTAGCTGTAGCCGTGTGAAACTTTTAAAACACTTATACATCACATCACACACGACATTATATATTACCCATTCATTCAGCTGCCTTTTCCATAACTCGCACGAAGCGTTTCAATTAAAAGACTATCTTTCACTTGATACGTACATTTTCTGTGCCGCAATAGTTAACATCACCGTATATCACTTGCCTTCGAACCCTTTAGGAAGATTTAATTCCTTTAAAACATAGCGCAGGTACTACTGCTACCATATATCAGTGTCACCTCTCACTATATCTTCCCCTTAAAGAATACATCACCATTTCACCACGCAGCGACGGTTGCTGTCATGGCAACCAGGAGTTCGTATTTCCTGACTACCTCCTTCGACCTTCGGTCGTCCATTTCAACACATACATGCTTCAACGTTTAATATCCCATTATGGCATTATTGATCGTCCATTCGTAATTCTTTTTCAATGTTCACAAGCGGACGTATGTTCATACTACTCCTCTTATTTCCAAGTGTCGGATGTACCTCCGGTACTGTTATTTATTACCCCTTGCATCGACCGTTGTGCAGCACCTTACCATTCGAACTCAGCAAGCAGTTCAACAAACCACACCGGTTGCCTAAGTGTACAATTATAGAATTTTGGTTAGAATTTTACACAGGCAAACCGGGGAATCTCCAGACTGCTACATAGCCCTCTCCCAGAAGGGACTGTGTAAGCAGTCTGGAGATTCCCCGGTTTGCCTGTGTAAAATTCTAACCAAAATTCTTTAATTGTACACTTAGGCAACCGGTGTGGTTTGTTGAACTGCTTGCTGAGTTCGAATGCTTTACTTTCTCATCGCCATTTTTGCTTGGCGCTCGCTTCGGTTGCAACGCGCGTCTGCTCTGTGTGCTGTGTTTGCTCCGTTTCCCTAGCTAGAGCGTACACGGTTTCGTTCGTTTATAGCTAGCTAACAGGGAATCTTTTGCTGAACCAATAAAAGTTTCCCTGCAACTCGATCTGTCTTCTTGAATCGCTCTCTGGGCTTCCGGAATAGGCAACCCTCTAAATTGGTGACCCCGGAACCGGAACAATCTCAACGCCGGATATTTCGAACTTTTCTCCGGTGAGCTCGTTCCATTTATTTTTCATATTTTCCGGTTTTATTTTTGCATACGGTAGCCTATTTTTGCGTCATATTTTTCAAGCCATGGAATCTGTAGAACCTAAGGTAGAGTCTATGCTTAGCGTTGTATCGCTCTCAGTTCCACCTTTTTGGGACATGGATCCTGGTTTGAGGTTCGCTCATCTTTAGGCCGAGTTTTATAACCACAGAATCACTTCCGACTATGCGAAGTACAGCAAGCTCCTGTCCTATCTCCCCAAGGAGATATCAATGCAGGCTCGTGACGTTATCATTTCTCAGACCGAAAACAGCTATGAGGCTCTCAAGGAGGCCACGATTAAGCGTGTTATGCCCTCTGAGAAAGTTAGCCTGCAGCAGCTTTTCAGGGATCTGAAACTGGGCGACAAACTGCCCTCAACCCTGCTACGAGAGATGCAGCAACTCCTTGGTTCTTCAACCATGGATGAGACTTTACTTCGCGAACAATGGCTACAACGGCTACCGGAAAACACACAAGCGATTCTCGCTACGGTGAGCTCCGTTCCGCTCACTCAACTAGCAGATTTAGCAGATCGAGTTATTGAACGATCACAGCCACAAGTCGACGCCAGCAAGATGAATGCCGTCGCGTCCCAGGGCACTTCTATCACTGGCTTACAGTCAACTATAGAAGCCCTGCAAACACCAATCGCGACACTTAGTCGCCAGGTCCAGCAGCTTACTATGGACCGTCGTCGTCATAGCCGATCCAAACCGCCCTGCAAACTTTCTAACTCTAACAACAGGCAAGCTAGCTGTTGGTACTACCAGCGTTTTGGTACTGCAGCTCGTAAATGTGTCAAACCTTGCAACTTCGCCTAGAAGCAGGGAAACCTCGGCCGGTCCGTAACGGCGACGGATGCGCCTGGCCAACACCAAATTCGCCTCATCCGCGTTAGGGATTTAACTTCCGGCACCGAGTTTCTAATCGACACTGGAGCCGAAGTTAGCGTTATACCCCGTGGCCCACATGAGGCCGTCTCACCATCGCCGACCAAGCTGCGTGCCGCCAATGGCACACCAATCGCAACTTTCGGCGAAAAGCTGCTAACGCTCAACTTAGGCCTCCGGCGAACCTTTCGCTGGCCTTTCATAATCGCTGCCGTGCCTTTTGCCATCATAGACATAGACTTTCTGCAACGCTTCGACCTCATCGTCGACGCTAAAAGGAAGAAGCTTATCGACTCTAGGACACAGCTCAATGTTATCGGGACTAGCGCCAACGTGGCTGCTATCACTCCCATTCGTGTCCTACCTCAAGCTTCACAGCCTTTTCTAGAACTTTTCAGCAAGCACCCTAAACTCGTTCGCATCCTGAACGAGTTGCCTCCTGTGACGTCAAACGTCATGCATTACATTTGCACTAAGGGCCCACCTGTTTCGGCCCGCCCTCGCCGACTAGCCCCGGACAGGCTCAAAGCTGCTAAGGCGGAATTCGAGCAAATGCTCGAACTGGGAATCATCCGCCCGTCCAAAAGTCCATGGGCATCACCATTACACATGGTACCTAAGAAATCCGGTGACTGGCGCCCCAGTGGTGACTACAGGGCACTTAACAAAGTTACCGTCCCGGATAAATACCCTATCCCACACATGCACGACTTGACCTCAGCTCTAGCTGGCAAGTCTATCTTCAGCAAAGTCGACTTAGTTCGCGCCTATCATCAGATACTTGTCGCGCCAGGTGACATTGCTAAAACAGCAGTCATCACGCCATTCGGCCTTTTCGTGTACCTCAGAATGCCTTTCGGCCTCAGCAACGCTGCTCAAACTTTTCAGCGTTTCATTCATGAGGTAACGCGAGGACCCGAAGGCGTTTATCCTTATCTAGATGACATTCTTATCGCGAGCTCTTCTGATGAAGAACATCTTCATCACCTCGATGCTCTCTTCCAACGCTTAACCCAGCATGGGGTTACCGTCAACCCCGATAAATGCGAGCTTGGCCAAAGTTCCATCGACTTTCTTGGCCACCGCATATCCGCCTCTGGTATTGAAGCCCTGCCAGACAAAATCCAGGCACTGAAGGACTATCCTGCTACCAGTTCCTTTAAGCAGTTACGCCGATTTCTTGGCCTGGTCAACTATTATCACGTTTTATTCCTAACTGCGCGAGCATTGTTCAAGCAATGACTGACTTGCTCCGCGGTAAACAACGGTCTTTTCATTTTCCAGACGACGCTAAATTGTCTTTCGAGAAGCTCAAAGACGCTATCTCCAACATAGCGCTTCTCGCCCTTCCAGACACATCAGCACCACTCGCCCTGACAACTGACGCCTCGGACATTGCCGTCGGTGCAGTTCTTCAGCAACTCATCGACCATCGATGGATACCTCTAGGTTTCTTCTCAAGGCGCTTACAACCTGCCGAATCGAGTTACAGCACCTTCGGTAGGGAACTGTTAGCTATCTACCTAGGTATCCGACATTTCCGTCACTACCTCGAAGGTCGACATTTCACCGTCTTCACCGACCACTACGCAGTCAATGGCGCAACAGACAAGTACTCGCCGCGGGAAACTAGACACCTAGACTACGTTTCTCAGTTTACGACAGACGTACGTCATGTCTCAGGTGTTCTCAATCCCGTCGCGGATGCGCTTTCACGCATTCAACAGATCAGCTTATCGCCTGGCACCAACATTGATCTAGCCGCTATGGCTGCTGCCCAACAAGCTGATCCCGACATCGACAAACTACGACGCAACACCTCGTTAAAACTACGTGAAGTCCCACTAGCTTCATCTGAGGGGACCATTCTTTGTGACGTCTCACAAACTTCTCCCCGACCCGTAGTTCCTACCTCAATGCGTCGGCTAGTTTTCAATGCTTTACACAACCTGTCTCATCCCGGCATACGTGCTTCGCAGAAGCTCGTAACGGAACGCTTTATATGGCCCAACGTCAATCGCGATGTCCGCCTTTGGGCACGCCCATGCTTAGAGTGTCAGCGCGCCAAGGTCTACAGACACACCAAAAGCCCACTTGGCGTCTTTCCCGCTCCTGACGCTCGTTTTGCACACGTCCATGTCGACCTGGTCGGACCTTTGCCACCATGGAAAGGCCACGTGTACCTACTCACCTATGTCGACCGATTCACTCGTTGGCCAGAGGCGATTCCGTTAGTCAACTGCTCGTCTGAGACAGTTGCGCAAGCTTTCTTAGAACGCTGGGCAGTTCAGTTCGGTTGCCCAAGCGTAGTCATCACTGACAGAGGATCACACTTTGACGGATCCTTCAGCAAATTGCTCAACGTTCTTGGTTGCCAACATACCCGAACCACCGCATACCATCCCGCAGCTAATGGGATGGTAGAAAGGTTCCACCGGCAACTCAAAGCCTCACTCTGTGCCCAATCTAGCACATCCTGGCACGAAGCACTTCCGCTCGTTCTCTTAGGCATAAGAAACACGATTAAAGCGGACTTGCACGCCACTCCATCGTCGCTAGTCTTTGGATGCACACAACGCTTACCCGGTGAACTCGTCTCACCAAAAGCGCCAACAACTTTCGACTGTGGCGACTACGCAGCTCGCCTATCTCATCACATGCGACAGCTTCAGCCTGTGCAACCCAGAGCACAGAGCTTGCGTACAAACGTGGACGAACGGTTAACTACTTGCACGCACGTGTTCGTTCGCGCTGACAGCGTACGCCGACCACTTCAGCCTCCTTACTCTGGTTCGTACCGTGTCGTACGCAGAAGCGACAAAACGTTTACCATTGACTACAATGGTACGACGGAGACGGTCAACGTCGATCGACTCAAGCCAGCATACCTTGATAAGTCTGACTCGCCGGTGCAACAAGCACCTTCACAGCCTGTGCCATCACAGCCGGCACCGCAAACGCAGACGAGTCAATCCGCTCCAGCACAACCGACAACCACAACCGACAGCACTCCTACCCGCCCTACTGTCAATCGACGTGGTAGGAAACTCAAGCCTCCAGTTCGTTTTTCAGACTTTGTTAGCACTTATTATTTTACGTAGAACGTGCCTTTAAAATTTTCTGCTCTTACTAAACGTTTTTGAAAATCCACAAAAAAAGACCAAAACGTTTTGAAATTACCAAAAAAGAGCAAAATCTTTTGAAAACCCAAAAACAGCTTTGCAGGTTTTTCGCTTTGCACTCTTTTGTGTATTGCTATGCAGTTATGCTGCTTTTTCATTTGCTTTCCATTATCACCGTCGGTTGGTTGCACCTCGGTTTCACTTTCGCTGGATCCCCGTACGTCAATGGCAAGTGGAACGAACTTCCTGCTCAACCGCACACGTGAACTTTACTAACTGTCCCCCCCACAAACAGTTTTTTTTACCGTTTCGACACCGTAGGGAGGACACGGGTGGGAGCCCGCTAGTGTCCGATTGCATGGTTCTCCCCCAGCAGCTGCATCGGGTTTCACAACTGGTCTCGCAGAAGGCTGGCCGGCGACGGACAGTCCTCACGTAGATCGAAGGACTGCTTACACAGTCCCTTCTGGGAGAGGGCTATGTAGCAGTCTGGAGATTCCCCGGTTTGCATGTGTAAAATTCTAACCAAAATTCTATAATTGTACACTTAGGCAACCGGTGTGGTTTGTTGAACTGCTTGCTGAGTTCGAATGCTTTACTTTCTCATCGCCATTTTTGCTTGGCGCTCGCTTCGGTTGCAACGCGCGTCTGCTCTGTGTGCTGTGTTTGCTCCGTTTCCCTAGCTAGAGCTAGCTAACAACAACAAAAAGGGGAAACGGGTAGTCAATGAAAGGATTTGGAAAGTTAAGAAGGTTACTATGTTGTGTGGGCAGAGATCTTCCCGGCTACGCAGGCCGAGGAAACTGCTCTAGCTACCTTAACTTTATCGGGAGATAGTCGGCGTGGACGTCATGAGACGGGTTGGCCATTCGTTCGTATGTAGTGCGTGATTTGGGATGCAAGGAGCAAAGCTGCGTTCATTGGCGTAGTCTGGCGAGGTCTGGGGAGAGGCGTAGACCGGAGTGATGGACGCGTTATCGATGTTGATGCCATGTACGCTGAGTTTCTTTGCAGTGTCGACTATCATTTGGCGTTTCGAATGGAACAAGAGATCGAAATGCCTGAGAAAGTCATTGCCGAAGATGGCAATGGGGACTGCAGCAACGGTGAATACCCAGCGGAACGTGCGCTGAAGACATAAGTCTGAGGCAAGCGACAGATTACCTAGGTGGCCATTGGTGTATCATTGGCAGTACTTAGGTTTGTCGACAAAGAAGCGGTAGTCTAACCAGGCATAGGGGGATGACGCTAACTTCCGCCTTGATAGCAACTAAGAACTGGGTGTCGGAATCATAATCCCTAATGTAGGTGAGAAGGCTTTAAGTTTTGCCGACGTTCCTCGCAGCCATTACAGACCGGTGTGGCGAATTATTTGTAGCGGGGTAGCTACATGGTTGTACGCACTTACGCGAATGATAAACGCAGTCATCTGGGGCAGCAGGTTTTGCACGACGGGGTGATGACCCAGAGTGGCTGCGAAGCTTACCATTTAATGTGAGTTTCATGATCTGGCGGTAAAGCGACGCTATCTGCGATCATAATGCCTCTGTTGCCGGCGGCTGGCTAGTCGTGGGTGTCCGTGTGGTTGCGCCAGCACAAAGCTGCTTAGGTGCTATGGTTCCAGTCTCTGACTGGTGCCGTGCAATGACGCGGTATGCTAAATCTCTAATTCCTGTGATGGACAAGTCGCTTGCACTGCAAGGAGGGCCTGAGTGCGTTTAGGAAGGCGTCGTATCCACAGTTCACGAAGAATCCCTAAGTCTATGTTGGACGTGAAGATGAGCTTTTGCATTTCACGCAACAAGGCTGAGGACATCCTATATAGTTGCAGATCACTAAATAGTCACTGCAGACGGACCTTGGCAGAAGGCGTGATTCGCTAAATAACAGTCTGTCTCGTATTTCATTACAATAGGGGGTAAAATATGATGTCCCCACCTACGAGGATATACTCTGGGAAAGGAGAGATATTAACTAATTATATAGGGCGAAATCAGAAGAAATCCTACGAATGCAAGAATGAATTCTAGGTGCAATTACCATAACGAAGACTTATTCTCCTAAAAAGTGGAGGGGATAACGTAAGAGTATTGACCATAAAGTTCATAGTTGTAGAACAGAAGAGAAAACCCGTGTCAGCTCTATCACCTCCCATTCACTGGCTGGATGACACGTGTCGTTGCTAAACTGCGTTCCCCGAGGGATTGTTACAGTTGCAGCAAAAACAGCGTCATCCAGGCATGCTCAGCATGTATTTGTCCAATCGTTCTTTAAAACATTCCTCTATCTGGGCACTTACCACACTTGTAGGTAGGTTGTTCCACTCATTCACAACCCGTGTGGATAATGCGACATCGGACCGGACATGGTTCTTCTGAGGTTTAAAACGTTCCAAGCTGTGGCCCCGTGTTGAACAATCTGTGTTGAGCTGGAAGAACTGCTGCACCTCCTTCCCCCAGATCGCCCCTTAAAATGCGTCTAGTATAAATCAGATCACCACGGCGACGGCTATAGTCCAGAGTAAATAAGTTCATACGTTGGAGACGACGGGGATAAGGTAAAACTCGTAGCATAGACAGACTTGTATCCGCGCCTCTGAACGTTCTCAATCAACACATACTAATTTCGCGAGTGGGTGTATGGCAGATAACCCGTATTCAAGTATTGGACGATGGTGGGAAGAAAACAGAAGCCTGACGTACTGCAGTGTCACTTTGTAGAATGACGTTCGTACGGCACAGAGCATCCTGTTGGCAGAGCCTACCTTCCTTAACGTGTCCTGTGTTGTTCTTAGGTCTGGAGAAACAAATATACCCAAATCCTTCTCACCAACCACATGCTTCAGCAGAAAACCACCAATGTGGTAAGCGCCGAAAGGACTTTGATCACCGATCGGGAGAACATAGCACCTATCACGATTGTTAGGCATTTGTCACGTGACAGACCAACTGTGCAGCAGATGGAGCATCAACTGCAAGTTGTCAGCACTTCCTCTATTCAGTTTACCGTTATAATGATATACAGAAGCCCTGGGAGTTCTTCCAGGGGATACTTGACTTTATTCGAACTCAGTCTGCGAATACGTGTTTAGTTCAAGGGGATTTCAACCTCCCGAAAGTCTGCTGGGCCGATCTTTCTTGCAATTCGGCATCAGGAGCATTCGGTGCAGACTTTCTTGAACTGACTTTCCAAGTGCCTTTGCGCCAGTTCGTGGCCTTTCCCACTAGGTATATGGACAACCAAATACCTCCAAGTCCAACTTTGCAAATACCATCTACTTTAGATCTGGTTTTCGCTAAGTCCCTCGACTTCGTGACTGACGTTTCATACCGTGCACCTCTAGGTTCCAGCGATCACACATGCATATCCTTTCGATGTGCTCTTTCAAGACACCAAGCGACCGCTGTTAAATCACTTCCGAATATTTGGCGGGCGGACTTTAGTGTAATGCGAGCTAAGGCTTCAGTTCTGAACTGTGAGATCTCGATGGCTGACTCTGTCCAGTTAGGCTGGGATAAATTTAAGGCATATCTTACGGAGGTTTCCACTCCCCATATTCCACTCATGAGGAAAAGAGGGTTAAGGGCACAGCCTCCATGGATAGATACCACAGGCAAGTACCAACTCAAGAAACGGTCTAGATGCTGGCGGGCTTACCAAGCAGCTCCATCAGCCAGTACCAATGATACTTATCGAGAAATTAGAAATATATTTAAGCAACATCTCAGAACTGTTCGTCTCCAGTACGAGCAGGGTTTAGCGGACTCGGCCGTAGCTAATCCCAAGAAGGTTTTTGCGTACGTTAAAAGAAAGCGGGGCAAAACTGTCTATACCAGCGTTACTGCGAGCAGACTGGACCTGTGCGCAAACTGACGGATCAGTGTACTGGGGTCTTTGCTTGGGAGACCTCTTTACCACATGTTGAATTGGTTTCAAGAGTTCCAGAGGATTCTTGCTTAGCTGAGTTTAGCATAAGGGAGACTCAGGTCTTCGAGCTACTGCAAGGCATTAATTTCTCTGAAGCTTCCGGACCAGATTCACTCCATCCGAAGCTGTTGCATGAATTGGCCACTGAGCTGAGTGGTCCTCTCATTTGCGTGTTTTCAATATCGCCGGACAGCTGCATCCTACCTTCGGAATGGAAGGAGGCAATCATCTGTCCGACTCTTAAGGGCGGTGACAGCGCTCTACCCGCGAACTACCGGCCTGTCAGTTTGACAAGCGTAGGGGTCAAGTTGTTTGAAACACTGATAAGGGATTCAGTGGAGAACCACCTGAATAGATTCAACATTCTGTGTTGCGTACTATGGATTCCGCAAGCGATGTTCAAGTCCCACTAATCGACTTATAGCTCGCGAAAGCTGGGCCGAAGCGCTAGAGAGTGGCCACGCTGTAGAGGTGCTATTCGTGGAATTTTCGAAAGCTTTTCATACTGTTCTACATCTTCGGCTCTCACTAAGTTGAGTTCTTACGGGATATCTGGTCGCACCCATCAATGGGTGTCTGCCTTCCATGATGGAAAAGAACAATGCGTAGGGTATGGGGCGTAGCCTTTCGCTCAGGCAAGCTGTCTTTATTGGCGTTCCGCAGCGCTCGGTATTGGGGCCGTTATTGTTCGCGATCTACGTAAATTACCTGCCGGGAGAGCTAGGGTGGTCATCATTAATGTTTGCTGACGACCCTAAGCTCTGGAATATTGTGGGTATCCCGGGGGGTCCTGAGGCAATTCAGCATGCGTTGGACAGGCTCTGGGAATGGTCTACCTTATGGTTGATGCCCATACATAGGGCGAAGTGCTCTGTTCTCTAAAGCGGAGCTGGTAATCCTCCCACCCGATATGTTGTCGGCGGTGGTGAATTCCCTGTTTTCACTCAGCAGGTTGATTTAGGAGTCGTACACGCATCAGCACTTCATTCTGGAGACAATTAGAAGAAGAAGGCTGATTGTCGAGGGTTTCGTATGACGTGGTGTATCCGCAGCTCTTTCGGAATCCAAACGGCCAAGTTGTTTGTGAAGCTATTCTCGGCATTTGTCGACCCCACTTGGAATAACGTATTCAGGCTTGTCCACCATGTCTTAACCGAGACAACATGGACTTGGAGAGGGTGTTACGAGTGGGCACTCGGTTAGTGCAGGGTCTACGGGGGCAGACGTATCCTGAACGCTTGCTCAGTTTGGGGATGTACTCAATGCATTACCGAAGGATAAGAGGGGACCTGATTCTCACTTATCGTATTTTGACGAGTAAGATTGGCCTGGACTTATCAGGACTATTCCGTCCCACTACGTTACCTAATCTCCGCGGTTACCCAATGCAACTACATAAACCACGGTCTGATAGGAGTAGGACGAAAACTCGTCTGTCGCGCCGATATAGATCGCTGGAATTCGCTTCCAGATCATGTGGTTAGGGAACCTAGGGTTAAGGGTTTTGCGCGTTAGCTTGATGCTCTTCGGCGGCAACAGCACTTTCCTTTTTCCTAACTGAACTTCACTTTTCAATTCTCTTTGTAATGACTCAAATATCTTGGTATTCCACCTGCTTAGCTCTTTCCACGTTCTCTTTTGCCTTTCTAGTTTACTTTTTTCTCTTTCTTACTTCACGTAACTGGCCCAACAGGGACTGCTAGGGCAGGATACGTGAGCATTAATTGGTTGGACAGGGTGTGATGCGGTCTTTGTTTTAGGTCCATCAGTATTTCAAACTCCGCCAACTCCTGGTGCAACGACCCGCCGAAGAAGAAACACTCACGGGATAATCCTATCGTTCCAGCCCCGCTTGAACTTGAACTTGAGCATTTTCAAGCCTGGATATACTTCCGACCACAGTTTAAGACCATTCGCAGAGATCAAGCAAGCGATTTGGAGCACCTCCGGCAGATCGTTGATAAAGATTTTGAATAGTTCGGGGACAAGAACGTAGCCTTGTTGTACCCCAATGGTCATAAGAACAGGACCAGAGTCGAGTTCATTAGCCTTCACCCTCCTACTACGGTCAGCTAGGAAATCAGCGATCCACGCGATAAAATTACCAGCGACGCCAATCTGCCGAAGTTTGTTAGATGTCGCTTGTGTGGAACCCTATCAAACGCTTTGCTAAAATCCACAGAAACTACATCGTGGCGATGACAAGCATCCACAAACTTCGCCCACTTTTCTCAGGCAACAAGCTGATTGGTAAGGCGAGATCCCTGCTAGCACAAAAAGGACTTCGAAGGCGAAAATGGGTGGTGAAGTCCTTAACCGTCGACTATAAACCTGAATCCATTGTTAAGGACTTTGCGACCATTTTGAAGGCGAAATTCGTCCTCCCACTGCAGCTGTATTAAGTACACAGTGAAGGACTTTGCACCCTGTCCAATCAGAAACCTAGGCTAAACGGTGAATGACAGACAGACTGGAGGAGTGTGAATGGTCATTGACGGTTGACCTTGGACGGCGTGGACCAATGGCCGTGCACGCACCACGACGCTACGCACGCACCTAGCCGGTACACGTGTACGCCGCACCTAGCCGGTACCCCTATACGCCGCACCTACCTGCAAACCCCTGTACGCCGCACCTAGCTGCAGCCCCTGTACACCCCACGTATTGGCTAACCACCCAATCTCGCACACCGCTGGAAGGGGATCTCAAATCCATACCTGCTTTTCCAGTTAATAATAATATGTAACGCAAGTATTACCACCGCTTACTAATGCAAAGTAAATGTGCGAGTCATAGCTAATCGCCCATATGACCTCTTTTCTCCTGCGGCGTAACATCCTGCTGCTACTGAATGGAGGAAACCAGGTTTAACACGGCGCACAGGGTCCAGTCCCACCACTCATAGTGATGCCTTAGTACTTCATTCCCAATAAGCACAGCTATCGGGAATGGAATCCGATATTTTCACAGTAAGAAGTCTGTTTACCGACGCACAGTAGTGGATACATTAAATGGAAGGACATCAATATTGACAACAGAGGTCCGTGTTCCGTTTGAATCGGTTACGATTCTTCCATGCTGTCTCATGGGCGCTCCACGTCCACGAAGTGGAAAACCTTTTTTAAGAAATGTTAATAAGTAATCCACCATTTCATACCTGCTGGCTGCTTGCACAACCTTTGGTAGTGTCGCCCCATGCGTTGCCACGAATCGATTTCAAGTATTTCCTGACATCATCAGGTGACACAATACTTCCGGAGAAACGTTTTAATAGAGCAGCTACGACGGGGATGAAAGGGCAAAGATGTTGCTTACCTTGCACTTCGGTGAATAGCTTCATCTCCCGGAATCCGTGTTTGTTGCGGAGACAGGATTAATTGATCTCCGCCATCAATGACCGCGTTAGAAGACGCTGCATCATGAGGCGTACAGTCTCCGACAACGTGTTTCCATGCGCGCCTTTTAGTTTAGACTGCATGCATATGTGAGGTATCAAGGAATCTTACCAATGGTTGAATGCATCCTGCATTAGTATAACAAATGACTGTAGTTCCTCCACCGATGTAATTTGCGAAGGAAACGGCGTTGCCTGCTGCCCTGTTTGCCCGGCAATGGTTGCAGCCATCGATCTCATGTAACTCTTCACATACTCCAGTGTCTTCATATGTATGTATTCTCAACAGTCAATTAGGTAGACACTGAACATTACCTGAAAATGTATACCGTTTTAGGAATGTAAGAAGTTACCATCTATGAACTCGTTTATTCTTCAGTTGGTTCATATCGCCTGCAAGAAAATGGTAAAACCTCAAGTGCATGCTTACAATGAATGCCATTCCAATCGCTTGAAGGACTGGCGATGAAGGAGGAGTCAGGTAGACTCTAGGACTAGGACATGCAAGCTACAAAGTGTAAGCACCAACCGGAATCCGTTTTCCGAATCTGTTCGTTTGAATTGTTATCACAGTGAGATGCAGTATTGTACGCTGAAGTTTAATATTAAGAAAAATGTATCCCTTACCTGTATAAGCTGGTTTGTATCTGCCCATGTTGTATTGCTGGGAAGACGACTGACGTAGGTTTTACCCATGGAGCGGGCCAACTCGGTTAAAGAAAAGATAGCTAGAGAGCCATAGAGAACGGTTGTGGGGACCATGCGCTTCCTGGAGTGGCTCAAAGTCATCGGCAGTCTGCAGACTTCGGTGTACCTGTATGTTATTGGTGCACAAACGCCCTGTTTTTTCTTATATGAGGTAATCAGCAATAGCTTATGGAGATTATAAATTACCGGTATGTGGTAATGGTTCACATATTTTAGGCGTTAGGTTCTCATTTTTCGTAACCGCCACAGAAAAATCTCTTTGATCAATTTGTCCGAGGCATATTTTCGCGCGCCAATACCGATCCCGCGCGGGCAATTGTCAGTTTGTACACCGAGGTCTCATTAATAATGCTGAAAATCAAAGGTTATGTTGAAGGTGGCGACGTACATACAAAAAAATAGATTAAAAGAAACACCGAAACGTCGTGCAATATCGTCACCGATATTACTAAGCGAATGCGCCCCGCAAAATAGAAAAGAAGCTCACAATGAAGCTATTTAAGTTGAGTACAAGTATTTGCGCAAGTGCAAATAACAACGCGCAAACTGTGCGTTGGGCGATAGCAGCTAGGGCAAACCAAGGACAAAGCTTGAGAAATGAAATCAAGCTGAAAAGTTCATTTTTGCAATACTGCAATGAAAAAACACATATAGTGCTTCTTATATCTAACTCACGTCGAAATGGCTAACTACCGACTCAAACTATTTCTCCGCTATCGAAAATGCACCACGAAAAATAGAAGTCCACCACGGCGAAGCAGAATTTACAACCAAACGGAGCAGTGCCAGAAGAAGCGGAAAATTTTAAAGGCGCGGCAAAATTCAAAACGTGAGTCGACGACTCTTTATAAGAAATCATATGGGATTTATTGACAGAATGAAGCAACTAAACAATGACATGCTTATACTTTAGTTAACGTAACCTACACATATATGTGAACCCCTTGCTGGAATACGGAGTAGATCAAGTAGCCGCCAATGTATTACTGAAGGACTTTGAAGGACCTTTGAAGGCCTTTGACGACCGAAAAAAGGACTTAATGTGCTAGCAGGGAGCGTTGCATCCGAAATCCGTGCTAAGCAGGAGAGATGACGTCCAATTTCTCAAAGTAAAAATGCAAGACTTGTTTTAAAAGCCTTTCCATGGATTTAGAGAGGGTTAATGGCAGACAAATTGGTCGGTAGTCCACTGGATCTTGGCGATTCCCATATTTGTACATCGGTTTCACATTTGACAGGCTCTACATCGCTAACCGCGTACGGAGATGGCTTATCTCCGAGATAAACAAATGCAGAAAGCAAACAAGTTGTGGTAGGTGAGAAAACAGAACGAGCTCGAGTTATGAATCACACTCATTGGAACGAGCTCACCTAAAGTATCGAAGTAACGAACTCTAAATAGACCGAAAATGCGCCGTGCGGATTGGTACAGCAAAGCTCTAATCTGATGCCATTACATAATTCAGGGCTGATGCTATCGCCACAACTTGAGATGTACATATACAAATGCATTTTAATGTATACTACTAGCGTGCTTGTCAGTATTACGAAATTTTACGTTGACTAAGTAACGTGCAATGACCATTCTGATGGTGCCTGTGGCGCTGATGCCGGTGGAGCTTACGGAATCAAGTTCAAGGTCAAGCTCAAGTAGGACTGCAACGGTAGGATGAATCGAGCAAGTGTTCCTTCTTAAGCGGGTCGTCGATCCAGTTGATAGGCGTGCTCCGACTTCTTCATGCGTCTACAACGAAAACACGCGAAAAGACACCCTAGTCCACCAAATTAATGCCCACGTTCCTTATCTTAGCAGTCCCTGCTATAACGTTTACGCGAAATAAGTAAGCGAGTAAGAAAAACGGAAGGTAAAGATTAAGGGAAATCAATTAAAAGAAGTGGATAATACCAATGGTGAGGAAAAGTACAGAAAATAGAATCGCAGTGTTAAGATGGGAATTTGTCAGGTAAAAGGAAAGGTTTAGTGGTTTGCCTCTCGGGACACGACATGGAGAAAATATCGCTCCCATCATACGGCTACTCAGTGGATATATTACCGATACACCAGTAACCAATGCGTCCACCTTGTACACAACGATAAGAATGAGCATGGGCGTCCGCTTATGCGTAAATCTCCATACCTACCCAAAGCCCTGTGTAGTCATGTTAACAGTCTTCGACAAGTCAAGCACGGCATCACCGTGCTGGCTACTTCCGCAGACCTCAGAAAGTCAACAAACCAGGCAACAGATGTCCCGTGCCAACAGTACGCATGCACGTTCTCCGTGCCGGCAGTGTATACAACAATAGTACCTTCATCGGCTTCACCCCCAAGTTCATTGACGACTGTTCATTTCACTCTGGAGAAGGTCCTGGGGAAACGAAAATTCCCGCTGATAACTGGCTCTCCTGGCACTGCTGGTTTCCGCCCAAGGCTACTGCGAGCGTGCGCTGCAGCTCTAGCTTTACCTATATTTGAGCTGCTCACTCACTTCCTCTTGCTAGAAGTTCCTATGATTAGAAATGTGGGGTTATTTCTCCAAGTAAAAAAGCGGCACTCGCAATGTCCTGGTCAACTTCCGACTGATGTAGCTCCTCTTTAGGATATCCAAAGTGAGGGAATCGATCATCACAAGCGGTTTAATGGCCTACATGAGGAGCAACAAGTGCTCTCCGATTGCCAGCACGGCTCCCGACAGCAACGAGCGTGCCTGAGTAACACGCTACTTGCCATGGATAGCTAAACAAATGCTGCTTACTACAGCAGAAACGCATGTTATATTCTTGGATTTCGCCAAAACCTTCGACTAGGCGGACTACAATATCCTACTACAGAAACGGTTGTCTTACGGTGTATCGGGGGCTTTGATGGACTAGATCCGGAACTGCCTCCAAAACCGTACCGCCTAAGTACGCTTCGACGGAGTATTGTCTTTCCGGAGCGTTTCCAAAACGGAACTCCACAGGGGTCTGTTCTCGTACCGAACTTCTTCCTAGCCATTTTTGATGACCCCGAAACGCAAGTTTGGTCTCCGCTGCCGTTATACGCGCATAACGCGAAGCCGCGGCAAAAGCATACCGTTCCGAACGATGCTGATGCAATTCAGACGGACCTCGACCGTCTCCAGCAGTGGCCTGTGGTGAAGAATCTTTATTTACTGCGTCCTTCGACCAGCCCCGTTTTCCCCTATATATTTCATTGAAACGTCTAGCCTCCAGAGCTCGACAGCCGAAAGAGACTTAGGTATCATTATTTATGCGAATTGTTACGTATCCGCTTCCTACCGGAAAGCAACTTCTGCTGCCAACGTGGCGGGTTTGTTGAAACCAGCCTTCGGGCAAAGTGCCCTAGCAATATCCGCCTCCTCCTCGCCGCTTTTCTTCGACACCACTTAAAGTTTGCTACGCTAACTTGGAACCCGTGGTTGCAGAAGGACCAACGTATACTCAAATCTCCATAACCTCGTGCGACAAAACTGGCCCGAGGTCTCCAAAGCCTGGGTTATCTACAACGACCTCAGTGCCTGGGCCTCTACGCGCTTAAGTATGGACGTCTCGGGGGCGACCTGATTCCTGTATTTATGATCTTATCTTGGACATCCCTTCCGTCACCTACTCACACTGCACCAGTCGTGGTCCCACCTGTGTGGTCAACCACTGCGGCTCACACATCAGCACAGTCGGTTGAACTGCAGACGACACATCTTCGCTTTGCGAATCTGCCGACGGCAGGTTGTGCCTTTTGCCTTGTTAGTCTCGTCAACTACTGTGGCTTATTTAAGACCCGCCTGGACTGTCCTCCGGCCGAGCTACACAGCGATATTCCCTGAGACAACTATCTTTTACTGAATGAGGTTGCTCTTATTTTTTATTTTCCAATACCTCATACCCTTCCATAGCAGTTTCGGGGTGTGTGGTAGGATATCACATTTTGAGCCGGTGTACCTTCTGCTTAAATGCCGCATACGCCCAATAGAGATACGACTACCACATGAGTCCAACCCGCCATATGTTTGCTTGGCCTTTCAGCAGACCCGTCACTAATTTTCACCCTATAGGACAGGTAACTCTTGAGCGTTTATTCTCATTAACTACAATGACCAGGTCCAGAATATGCCCCGGCAATATAAATTTTCATCCTGGTGAGCTTGGCTAACCCGCAGCTAACGGACTGGCGGGAAATATTTTGAAGTAAGGTTCAAAGTGTCAGCTGAACATTCGATGATGGTAATATAGCAAAAATGAAGGTACTGAGAAAATAAATAGATTACCGTCAAAATAAGGGAAAAAATTGCTGTAAAGCTAAGCGCTAAAATGGTTACATGAATAAACAAAGAACTTTTATGCTCTCAGTGTTAAACGAGACACGCCAACAAGGCATGAGCAAATATGTACATTCAAATCAGCGAAGACCAAATGTGACCAACTTTGGTCTTAAAATTGAAAATCACAATAAATGACAAAAGGTTGTGATAACGGTTCGATCGCACAGTTGAAACAGATTGTTATTGCAAATTTAAAAATGCTGCTACTTACCTCGAGGTGGTACTGGAATGTGTACCAAGTAAATGTTCTGGCCTGAAGCACACCTGTTGCTCTGTTACTCGCTGTCAGCTGTTATCCACCTTCCAGCATTAAACGTATGTTGCGTCCTCCCGTGGTGACGTTGAGATTCAATCCTGTTTAGTTAATCGATGTGTTTTTGCTACGGCAATTATCAAACTTGCTACTTATGGATCACTCAGTCGTTGCAGAATGGATCCAGTCCAGTGGAAGTATCTGTGGGAAACTTGGTAAGAGAAGCAAGATTAGCCGAAAGAACTTATCTAATAGTGAATAAGCTACAGATAAATAAATATACTGCGAAAAGTTTATTTAAAATTATCTTAACCCGGTACTGTATTGATAAGAGCTAAAGTAATCATAATTGAATAAATAATAACAGTATTGCAGCATTGTAATGAAAATCTATGGCGATATACATACGCAAGTTTAGATGCAACAGGTATTACTTGTCAGCTTAATTTCCGCACCAAATGATGGCCCTCACTATCGCCACAAGCTTTTTGGTGTGTTGTTTGTCGGAGGAAACGACAGATGTGAATAACGGTTCTGACATATGGAATGCACACTACTAAGAAAAATATGAGTGGCCAGATGGAATTAAAAGGTTGCTACGGCGGTTTCCTTGGGTGCGGTGTGGTATAACACAGAGTTTTACTTTGAATACGAAAGCCTCGCTAGAGCTTCGAATACCGCTGATACACCTGCGCAAGTTGAGACCCACAGTGGTCCTGCCAAACCTGACGAATACACGGTTAGTGATGCCGGTCAGTTTGTTGTGGGTGTGAGCAGCCGCCTGTGTGGGAAAGTCCACGAACTAGTGAATTGCATCAAGCGGTTCGAGAGCTCCTCCGGGTCATACTAGTGTTCAAACGTTGAAAGCGGATGCCTCCGACGAAAAGATACTGATAAAATATCAGGGCCACCAGAAGGGATGTGCCTGCCCTCCTAACGAAGGCAAAAGAAGAAGCCTATTGGATCGCCCACGTTGCGGAGCGTATTACAATGTTGTTAGGCTGTGGACTTCGTTTAGAATAACCAGGTTCCACGTGGTGCATAATCACGAGCTCCTGGGAGACGAAGCATTAAATCGGTTAAGTGGAAACCGTCGGTTAGAGCCGGAAGAACTAGAGATACCCAGGCCCGTGCTTGAATGTTGAAGCCAATGTTTCAACATCCGGTTCGACGTACGATCGAATTTCGGAAATTACCTGACGAACGCGGACGTCAGCAATCTTCGAACGAGGCACATGTTCAGGCGCAACATTCCAGCTAAGGTGTCTTTTGAATATATAGCATAAAGTGCACTGGTTGAGGATATATACTGGACATAGAATCACAGTTAAACCAGCGAGGGCAAGCCCGAGGTTTGCGCAACGAAAATAAGCGGATCAACCATTTCGTCCACTCAAGACGCCAGATGCTGGAATTGTACTCCCAGTTTCCCGACATTTTGCTTATTGTTACCACGTTCTCTACTAACCAACAGAGGTAGTTTTAATAAGAACTGCTTATAGCCGACAGCTGTCGACAACGTCTGCCCGGTTGTCATTGCTATTCTTTGGCGGGAGACAGAGACTGACGTCAGTATCTTCCTCCTTACGTTTGTGGACTTTGTAGGTGGTGCCTCTAGCGTTAAGTACAACGGGTCCGATGTTGCACTGAACATTGCGAACGCTGTACATAACGTCTCCTTCAGCACATCAATCCTTATGTCGCATGCATGTAATTAGAAATGTTATCAAGTCTTCCCCAATGCCCTTTAGTCAGACCTTTATTATCGCGATGTACAAGGCAAACTTTTAAAAATATTCAGCTTAGTTGGAACGCATTCGTACCAATGAACAACCTCTCTTCCACTATATCAGTTCCTTCATTCTTGACAACGCCTGCAGATGGGCCAACAGCAGGATGCCTTGTGCTACAACTTACGGCATACACGACACGAGTATATTGGAGTCCATGCATCGCTGCTTGAAGGTGAAACTACGGAATGGAGGAATGGAATTCTGGGAAGTCATAGGAGTGTCACGGGTGAGCGCGGCATATCTGCAATGGAACCGACAAAAGTGCCATCGCATGCATCTCGTCATGGCTTCCGAATTTTCGGTCATCCGGAGTTGGACAGCTTGTGTTGCCGATTGATGCCGTACACTGTTTTCGTAATAGCATCTGACGTGACTTCAAGGTATCCGGTTGTGGTTTTCAGCAGCAGTGAGCATGCAACCGTTTTCGGCGATCGTCGACTGGAGACGGTAAACCACGACAGCCTTATGTGCATATGTAAACCTAACGTCAGCTTCGGGCGTCCATACAGAAACCTGCTGCATTGCGTAAAGCTTAACAGCGTGGATGTCAACAAACTGCCGGTCAGGCGCCGGTATCCGAGGGAGAATAATGGAGCACCTGTCGTTTCAATCGCGCCGTTGGACGCGCCAATAATCGGATGGCAAGGACCGGGCGCCAGTTGAAACCTGGGGTTTAACGACCTACGTGCATTGTAGCAGCGACTTCAGCCAGCGCACGTCGCTCTGCATGCCGCTTGGCAACAGAATTTTGTTCCACAAGCGAGCCGGTATGAAACACCTCCGTACACATTCCCCTCCAATGCATCCTGCCCCTGACACAAACATTGCCGATAATAACCGGCTGCCGGAGTCCACATTTCTGAACTTGGACGCTGCAGCTCTCCATCTGTCGGCATGGCCGGAGGGGACTGTTGCGTCGGCCACCGCGAAGGCGGTCTTTAGCGATGCATGGAATGTGACGATGGCAAGCGCGGGTGAAGAAGGCGCCATCTGAATGGTTTTATCTGGTGCATAGCCGACGTCCGTTGTTTGAGATGCACGGCAGGTACCCAGGAGCGCAACAGCTGGCCAACAAGCCAACAATCCATCTGCAGAATTTAGTAATCTGTGAAGATATGTGCGTCGAATGCGGCTTACTAGATCCGGAAAAGCGAGGGGCGAACGATTCGCTGTGTTCGATGCCCGTATTGTACGCATTGGTAGCACCGAAGACGTCTTCTGCGGCCCTACTATAACTGTTTCTGGTGCTGTTTCTGCGAACAGATATTTTAATGTCGCCGCGCAATGGGTTGGTGCCATTATGCAGGCTCGATTTCTCAGGATGTTTTTCCTGTTTTGCTTAGCTGTCTGTGCGCTAAAGATATCGTTATATAAGCCGTGTTACCTAAAATTTCATTAGCATGTAACAAGGAACGCGATGTACTTAATTCATTTGTTTACGTCCAACGCATTAAGCTAACGCTCCTTCACGACGTTGCGGTGGTATAACCAGCTGTTACTTGGGCATTCATAGCGCTGGTGGGTTTATATGCGTGAAGAATACTTGATGATAATTCATATATGATTCGTCTTTCTTTCCAGGGTACCAACGCGTGGGTTGAAAAAAGTATCAAGGAAAAAACCCCGGCATCCAGTGGAAAACGGATAGAACGCCGATGCTGGAGCTGTACGTTTCGCCGTTCTATCGTTTTTGCAGTATAAGCAGATAGCACACATTGTGGCTGCCATTGTGTGTACTTACCCATGTGTGAAGAGCGTCTCGTTCGTCATTACACATGCTCAGTGGGAGCTTGTTGCAACAGGAACTACCGCCTCTTTCCAGCATAAGAATTTGTTTGCTTATGTTCAGAATGCTAGCAGTGCGAACTAGCGTATTCCACCCTATGTTGGTGTTGGAGCATACTGCATCCTTGCAGCGCGCGCACCTGTCGCACTACCTTGTATCGGATATCGGTAGGCAGCCCACCGTTAATGGCTTATGGCATTGGCAGAAAGCTGTTGGGTATCAACAACAAGTGTTTCCGTATTCCACCAGACAGCTAGCTTTGTAGCTGTGGCCATTTATAAATGACAGTTACATAGTCCCACTTTTGGCAGTTGGTCGATTTACATGTTGCAGTTACAACGAATAAAAGGTAGTGCTGTTTTCGTCAGATTTTAGAGCACCGCCTGGTTACTAATGCACTGAACTGCGGGTGACCGGTGTTAGTAATCTTTGCACTTCACGCTTGTTTGCCAGTACACGTAAATAGGCATCGATTAACTAGGTTGGTAGTTGATGCCTGAGCTTTGTTAACGTAATGTCAGTCGCACAGCATTACTGCCCAAAACGGTTTGGGAAGAGCCATGATACCAAGCCAAAAAGTTGTGCAGGTGTTGTCCTCGTGGCACCAGAGTACTAAGTAAATAAACAAACAAGTAAATAGGTATATTGCTAGACTGGCTAGTGGCTGCGCCCGAAAGGAATCAGATAAATATTTATATTAATCCCAAGCTTTTGCACGAGAGGATGGAAAATGTGAGTATACGTTCTTGGCCATTACGAATTCATGGGTAGTGTTTGGTGCATAGCTGATGGGGTCGCAGGCGCCCCACATGAAATTATTCTGGTTCCATCAGGCGAGAGTGAGCTACTTGAATGTCTTCGCTGTAAAGGCAGCACCGAGCCGTAGTTGTGCAGTATTCTTTGAAAACAGGATCCAATTTACCAAAACCCCTTTTTAATTCTTTGGACTAATTCTGCCCGTTCAGTCGTCACAGTTATCAGGGCGCACAGGGAAAAAATAAGAGAGGCGGACTTATAAAGAACAAGAGAAGGTTAAAAATAACTTCGAGAAATACAGATAAAAATAAAACAAGTTCTTCATAATGCATATTAAAGCGGCGCAATTTACTAGAAAAATACGAGGTAACAAGAAATATAAGCAAACATTTCTTGCGCTGAAGTTGATTTCCGGCCCAAAATTTAAAGCTGCGTACATCTCAGAAAAATGACACCTATTCTAAGGGTAAAATACTGCGTAACGTAGCACAAAATAATTTGCACATCACAAGTAGTAATCGTTGATTAGGCTAAAATTAAAAACAACGCAATACGTGCAGTAGTCCGTGAGTTTTTGTCAACTGAATAATGATATACGAATAACGCCGTCAATTTATTTTGCAAAAAGTGGCTTACTGCTTTGCAAGCTGATATCAAAAAAAGAAATGTAAAAAAGCAGCAGAGCGCTATAATTCCGAAATAAGCATAGCTATCTAGAAATGCTCTATATAGCCCGTAATACTTCGCACCAATTAGCTAAGACGTAGGTGGCCGAAAAGCAAACTTTTCAGACATACATAGCCAATGTAGGTTATTACGCAATAATGTTGCTTGAAAACTCCAGGAATCCAGTAATGATGATTATGTCTTCAAGGGACTCTAGAACTACGTATAATTAACTTACGGTCAGTGTACAATGTTCAGTGGATACTGAGCCAAATATACCCCAAGGAATATAGAGTTCAGTATTCCTTAAGCCTCTACGTGGTTGCAAAGTTTATATTAAGCCTGCATGAGCTATATCTTTCTGAATAATTCAGGAGACCTTTAGGAACATTTGACACGGTTTGGCCTGGAAAACACACATTTCTTAGATAACTTTCACCGTTTATCTCTTAGACGGTTTTCTATCTTCATGTGGACATGTCTCCAACACCAGCGAGCTAGAGGAACCCGTCACTATTAATAGGGAAATGCATATAGAAAAATTTTGCAAAATTTAGAAAAATGCCTCAGGGCGTGAAATCCATTTTTCTCTGCCTTGGTGAGGCACTGCCAACTCTACATCTAGGGGTTTATAATGCTCGAACCCGAAAGGATCATATACCTCATATGTTGGTGCACACTATGGTGTGGCTCTTTGGTTATTGACTGAATCACGGGGAATGCTGGTCCTCAGCAATCCAAAATTCCCATTTATTAAAATGAAGCAAGAGAGGCGGAATCTGAGTAAAGAATTCTTTTCGGCAATTCTCATCAAACTCAAACAGTACATGATGAGGAAAAGTGCTAAATGTGCCGGATTGGGCTGCGTATTGAACAGAACGTTTAATTCCACGGGTACAAATCAATAAATCACTGGGTCATTGGGAGTGGGTCGTATCACGAGGCGCCTATCTCATAGGATTCGCGAACACCTCTCAAAGTGGTTTTACAAAGGCAAAGCGAGGTCCAGCAACAGTTCTATTTTATCCCACCTACTAGAGTACAGTCATGCAGGGACGGAAAATGCTTTTAGAGTCATTTATGCTGTTCCTGAACGTTTCACGCGCGGATTCCTGATGCATCTTCTGTCTATTGCGGAATCTATCTACATCCGCCACCTCAAGCCAGAATTGTGCGTACAAAAACAGTTTGTACGTCCTTTGCTTCTACCGTGGCCTACAACTTCGGCTATGATTTCCCCTGTACATACTTGCCACTCCCAATGACCCAGTGATTTATTGATTTGTACCCGTGGAATTAAACATTCTGTTCAATACGCAGCCCAATCCGGCACATTTAGCACTTTTCCTCATCATGTAATGTTTGAGTCTGATGAGAATTGCCGAAAAGAATTCTTTACTCAGATTCCGCCTCCCTTGATTCATTTTAATAAATGGGCATCTTCGGTTATTTTCGAGTTATTTCGTCTCAATTTTAAGTTCTGAAGCAAATGCCAGCAGTGTTCTTCCAGGTGGCCATGTTAACTAGAACTATACCGTCGGAACAACTGTTTCCTTGTTGGTTTTTCTTGCAAGAGCCATGCTAGCACCCAAAGCAAGGAGTGATAAAGAAATCAAGAGTAGGATAGTGACAAAAAATAGTGGGAGCTGATTGTTCACCAGTCATTACACCTAACGCATAGTAGGCCTTGGAGCCACCTAAAAGAAAATAACGCAAGGGCTACCGAGCTAAGGCGTAGTGGTGATCAACATTTTCTGGATGTCCAACCAAACAGTTTTACACGGCTTTGCTATATTTGGTTAGATTTCATGCCTATAGAATGGAATCTGGACAAGCGTATGTTTTACTAGCAAAAGCGGTTAAAGCAGAGGATCATTTTTCGTGACGCTTGTCTACTGTTGTTGCAAATAGTGTTAGGCATATGTATACCAGATAAAGCTAGGATATGGGGCCAAGAAAGGATAGGTGGAGAGCAAAATATCTTAGCTTGGGCTTATATATATGCGGCATACATACCGATAGTAGTTGGAAACGGCGGAGTAAAGTAGCTGGTGCTCGGTCTCAATGAAAACGTATCAACTAAGGCAAGCTAGAAACTGCCATTTACGAAGATATCTGAAGCTACATCTAAAGCCGGTATTTAGACGGTTTTGGACAATGCTACTGCTAATATTAGGTGTATCGACAGCAACAAATGATTTCAACATCTAATAAAGTGCTTAGGTCTGATAGGACGCCTTTACTAGACGTACCTCAAGATTCATAGGCCTAATAATTTTCCACGGACCCAGTGGTTTAAGAATTGTGAAAATGGTAAATGTAAAGCTGACGACAAAGAATTAAGCTGCACACAAGAAGTGAGGATTAAAGTTTGCCTGTTCAGGTAGCTTCGTCAATGCCCTGCAATATCCTATCGTAGTAACCTGGAGATTCCTCTTATCACTGTGTAAACTATCCTGAAATATATTAAAATTATAGCTATCTCATGTATTAGGAAATTAGATAAATAAATAAATAAATAAGGTTTATATTCTCGACAAGGCGAGGCACGCCTTTACAGGCATGATCATTATGACAACAATGCGTGGTCTAGAATGTGCAAGAATACGTTATGTTGGCCGTACCAGTGTATGTTTATGCAGGGGGTATGTAACTATGTAACGGTGTGTGTGTGTGGGTGTGTCACTGAAAGGGTTCCTGTTTGTAACTGTGCTGCTATAACTTTGACTCTCATATCGTCGGCAATGCTCGAGTAGAAGATGGATGTCCGTGCGTTGGAAAGGATTATTCGGATACCCACGGGGCAGTGACTTTATTTTGTGGCGAGTCACCACCGCCACGTCACAGTGTTGTTAAGCAGACATTTGTGGCTTTTTATAGGGAGAACGCTTGCCAGGCGAAAACTCACCACGTCCTGGAACACTGCCGCCGAACTATTTGCTGGAACGGGTCAAACCCGAACCACCCAGCTGGCACCACGAGGAGGTTGTTCGGCTAGCCAGCCTATCGGAAAGTTCTTCCCGTTTGTTTGCAATACGGTCACGAGCTCCGCTTTTGGTTCTCGACTGCACTGCCAACGATGCTCCGGCCACGGAGACGATGCTCAACTGCATTCTACCTAGCTGGCTCGCTTCTGGTGCCCTATTTGTAGCACGGCTAACTAAGTACAGCGTGAGGCTTTGCGCTATATATCCGGCACGATACTAGATGGCCAACCAAAAGCAGTGGGTAGAACACGCTTCTTTATCTAGAAGAAAAGTTTATTGGGCGGGAGGAGAGTTAGCTAATGCTAAAAGTAGGGTACCAGTGGTGTGCTAGCTAAACAGGATGCAATTGGGCGTCAAAGGCGTGTACGAAGCGTCGTTCGCAGTCAAGTCACACGCCAAAGGCGGAGATCCTATTCGTATTTCCAACAATCGGGAACAACGTTCCAACAAGTGAACCGCATACTTCCCTTATATATAATAAAGCTATAATTTTAATTTATTTTAGAATAGTTCACACAGGTATAGGGGAATCTCCAGCTCACCACACTATATGCGGAATACCCATGGTTTGCGAACCTGTTAGTCTGTATGCTACGCTTATTGTTAATTGAAATTATTAAACATTGACGAAGTGACCATGAAAAAAGGGAAGCCGGTGTGTTGTAGATACAGAATGGTCCATGCAGCCTTTGGACCAACGTGCCAGCGGGGGAACCGAAGCACGTCATGAAATACTCGATAATGGCTAAATACCTTTTACATTCAGAATTCTAATGTTAGCATCTGCATGATGAGTGCGACGGAGCAGACTGAGAAATTGTTAACAGTACAACGTAAAACCAGTGCATGCCCCAGTTGCCTACGAGCGCAGACGGGTCGTATGGCAATCAAGGAATGATACGGAATACAGAGCCGTAATAACAGATGCAGCCGTAGTATGGTCTTCACCAACGTAACTGCTGTCCGCTCCAAGGGAAACCAGTGAAAATTGGAACATTGAAGTCCGATAGTGGTGAATGGCCATGCAAGTACGAGTAAACAGACTTTGGTTGTGCAGTTATAACAGCAGTGAGAGAAATCTTCGAATGAGAATAGCAGCTGCAATGGTGTGGTAGTATAGGTGGTTGGACGGAGGAACAGAATGTGCGGTGGTATGGAACACAGTTGGAAAAGGGGAAGCATTGATTGGGAAAAAGCGCAATGAACCACATAGACTGGTACCAAAGACGGCCAAAACAACTGTTATCAACGGTCCACATGGTTACAGAACGCAATGGCGAAAGAGCACCACATATGATGCTTAGTACCAACCGTAGGCTGAATACTGCAGAAGCCAAAAGACTGAGGCAGTGGGTGTATTTTTCTTAATTTATTTGCCTTAGCGAAACCCAGTAGAGAAAATCACTGTACGTGGTAAGCATTGCAAACTGGGTTATGAGGCGTATGGAAGCGAAAAGCCAAAGGTGAGGACAGCGAGGTTCGACCAGATTCCAGTTATTTGGCTAACCAAGTAACATCAACGGCAGTGTGGTGCAATGGTTTGGGTCGTTGTGCAACGTATGCACTTAGTTCTGCTGATATTGTGAGTGCGACGAATTCCGGAGCCTCGTATTCATGTTCAACCTATGTGTGTATGACAGTTTTGATTCTACTGCGCGTGAAAGACGTGTAGAATTTGATGAAGGCGGCAGTAAACATACGCACTCAAAAGCAGATATACATATTTCCTTGACAGAAAAAGCAGCAGCAACTTGTTCTTCCACAGAGCAGTTTGCCGTATAGGAACGAACATGTAAGTTACGTGCGTATTTTTCACTACACAGATTTATAATGTGGGCCCAGCAACAAAAAACCCACATACGACGGATATATCCTTTGCAACAGACTTGGGTATCGTACAATATATGGTTAGTGGAATTGTTGACTATCGTCCCAAGACGTAGTACCAGCGAAGATACCGGGATATAAGACTAATAAGACCAAATTACTATGAGGCCATTGTCCTCATGGATAAAATTGATTATCCGCGCGAGTTGAACGCGCAAACCATAGAGAAGTTTATATCTATGTCTCTCAGGTGCATTAGGCTGAACAACCTGACTGCATCGGTACCCTGTTAAAAATTTGCGCAAGTTCAGACTATTTCGCGATATTTCACATAACGTTATACTTTATCTCAGACTGTAAAGCTCTAGTTGTCGCCACATTTGCGTGGTTATTTATGCAAGTAGCACAGAACATTTGGACAGTGCGTAATTTCATAAACATTTTCAAAGTATGTTATAATAATTGGAGGGTCAAGTTTGGATTACACGTTGTGTGATTGGATTGCGACACGCAACCTCAATATAATGGACTGTGATTCACATTGAAATGAACCTTAGTCACAAAATGTGTTGCCCATCGTGACCCGGTAGCCAAAGGGGTAGTAGTGTTGGCTGCTATTCCAATGGTCCTGGGTTCAAATCCTGCTGTCTCCACCTGATGAGATGAAAAATTACATCGAAACGCGTCGTGGTTGTGCAGTATTTTCGGGTGGGCAATACCCAATTTCCATCTACTTTGAATACGGTCCCAGAGATCGCAGTGACTAAGGTTCATTTCAATGTGAATCACAGTCCATTATATTGAGGTTGCGTGTCGCAATCCAATCACACAACGTGTAATCCAAACTTGACCCTCCAATTAGTCATCTACCGTTGTGACAAAATGTGTTGCCCATCGTGACCCGGTAGCCAAAGGGGTAGTAGTGTTGGCTGCTATTCCAATGGTCCTGGGTTCAAATCCTGCTGTCTCCACCTGATGAGATGAAAAATTACATCGAAACGCGTCGTGGTTGTGCAGTATTTTCGGGTGGGCAATACCCAATTTCCATCTACTTTGAATACGGTCCCAGCGATCGCAGTGACTAAGGTTCATTTCAATGTGAATCACAGTCCATTATATTGAGGTTGCGTGTCGCAATCCAATCACACAACGTGTAATCCAAACTTGACCCTCCAATTAGTCATCTACCGTTGTGACAAAATGTGTTGCCCATCGTGACCCGGTAGCCAAAGGGGTAGTAGTGTTGGCTGCTATTCCAATGGTCCTGGGTTCAAATCCTGCTGTCTCCACCTGATGAGATGAAAAATTACATCGAAACGCGTCGTGGTTGTGCAGTATTTTCGGGTGGGCAATACCCAATTTCCATCTACTTTGAATACGGTCCCAGCGATCGCAGTGACTAAGGTTCATTTCAATGTGAATCACAGTCCATTATATTGAGGTTGCGTGTCGCAATCCAATCACACAACGTGTAATCCAAACTTGACCCTCCAATTAGTCATCTACCGTTGTGACAAAATGTGTTGCCCATCGTGACCCGGTAGCCAAAGGGGTAGTAGTGTTGGCTGCTATTCCAATGGTCCTGGGTTCAAATCCTGCTGTCTCCACCTGATGAGATGAAAAATTACATCGAAACGCGTCGTGGTTGTGCAGTATTTTCGGGTGGGCAATACCCAATTTCCATCTACTTTGAATACGGTCCCAGCGATCGCAGTGACTAAGGTTCATTTCAATGTGAATCACAGTCCATTATATTGAGGTTGCGTGTCGCAATCCAATCACACAACGTGTAATCCAAACTTGACCCTCCAATTAGTCATCTACCGTTGTGACAAAATGTGTTGCCCATCGTGACCCGGTAGCCAAAGGGGTAGTAGTGTTGGCTGCTATTCCAATGGTCCTGGGTTCAAATCCTGCTGTCTCCACCTGATGAGATGAAAAATTACATCGAAACGCGTCGTGGTTGTGCAGTATTTTCGGGTGGGCAATACCCAATTTCCATCTACTTTGAATACGGTCCCAGCGATCGCAGTGACTAAGGTTCATTTCAATGTGAATCACAGTCCATTATATTGAGGTTGCGTGTCGCAATCCAATCACACAACGTGTAATCCAAACTTGACCCTCCAATTAGTCATCTACCGTTGTGACAAAATGTGTTGCCCATCGTGACCCGGTAGCCAAAGGGGTAGTAGTGTTGGCTGCTATTCCAATGGTCCTGGGTTCAAATCCTGCTGTCTCCACCTGATGAGATGAAAAATTACATCGAAACGCGTCGTGGTTGTGCAGTATTTTCGGGTGGGCAATACCCAATTTCCATCTACTTTGAATACGGTCCCAGCGATCGCAGTGACTAAGGTTCATTTCAATGTGAATCACAGTCCATTATATTGAGGTTGCGTGTCGCAATCCAATCACACAACGTGTAATCCAAACTTGACCCTCCAATTAGTCATCTACCGTTGTGACAAAATGTGTTGCCCATCGTGACCCGGTAGCCAAAGGGGTAGTAGTGTTGGCTGCTATTCCAATGGTCCTGGGTTCAAATCCTGCTGTCTCCACCTGATGAGATGAAAAATTACATCGAAACGCGTCGTGGTTGTGCAGTATTTTCGGGTGGGCAATACCCAATTTCCATCTACTTTGAATACGGTCCCAGCGATCGCAGTGACTAAGGTTCATTTCAATGTGAATCACAGTCCATTATATTGAGGTTGCGTGTCGCAATCCAATCACACAACGTGTAATCCAAACTTGACCCTCCAATTAGTCATCTACCGTTGTGACAAAATGTGTTGCCCATCGTGACCCGGTAGCCAAAGGGGTAGTAGTGTTGGCTGCTATTCCAATGGTCCTGGGTTCAAATCCTGCTGTCTCCACCTGATGAGATGAAAAATTACATCGAAACGCGTCGTGGTTGTGCAGTATTTTCGGGTGGGCAATACCCAATTTCCATCTACTTTGAATACGGTCCCAGCGATCGCAGTGACTAAGGTTCATTTCAATGTGAATCACAGTCCATTATATTGAGGTTGCGTGTCGCAATCCAATCACACAACGTGTAATCCAAACTTGACCCTCCAATTAGTCATCTACCGTTGTGACAAAATGTGTTGCCCATCGTGACCCGGTAGCCAAAGGGGTAGTAGTGTTGGCTGCTATTCCAATGGTCCTGGGTTCAAATCCTGCTGTCTCCACCTGATGAGATGAAAAATTACATCGAAACGCGTCGTGGTTGTGCAGTATTTTCGGGTGGGCAATACCCAATTTCCATCTACTTTGAATACGGTCCCAGCGATCGCAGTGACTAAGGTTCATTTCAATGTGAATCACAGTCCATTATATTGAGGTTGCGTGTCGCAATCCAATCACACAACGTGTAATCCAAACTTGACCCTCCAATTAGTCATCTACCGTTGTGACAAAATGTGTTGCCCATCGTGACCCGGTAGCCAAAGGGGTAGTAGTGTTGGCTGCTATTCCAATGGTCCGGGTTCAAATCCTGCTGTCTCCACCTGATGAGATGAAAAATTACATCGAAACGCGTCGTGGTTGTGCAGTATTTTCGGGTGGGCAATACCCAATTTCCATCTACTTTGAATACGGTCCCAGCGATCGCAGTGACTACGGTTCATTTCAATGTGAATCACAGTCCATTATATTGAGGTTGCGTGTCGCAATCCAATCACACAACGTGTAATCCAAACTTGACCCTCCAATTAGTCATCTACCGTTGTGACAAAATGCATTGCCCATCGTGACCCGGTAGCCAAAGGGGTAGTAGTGTTGGCTGCTATTCCAATGGTCCTGGGTTCAAATCCTGCTGTCTCCACCTGATGAGATGAAAAATTACATCGAAACGCGTCGTGGTTGTGCAGTATTTTCGGGTGGGCAATACCCAATTTCCATCTACTTTGAATACGGTCCCAGCGATCGCAGTGACTACGGTTCATTTCAATGTGAATCACAGTCTATTATATTGAGGTTGCGTGTCGCAATCCAATCACACAACGTGTAATCCAAACTTGACCCTCCAATTAGTCATCTACCGTTGTGACAAAATGCTGTTGCCCATCGTGACCCGGTAGCCAAAGGGGTAGTAGTGTTGGCTGCTATTCCAATGGTCCTGGGTTCAAATCCTGCTGTCTCCACCTGATGAGATGAAAAATTACATCGAAACGCGTCGTGGTTGTGCAGTGTTTTCGGGTGGGCAATACCCAATTTCCATCTACTTTGAATACGGTCCCAGCGATCGCAGTGACTACGGTTCATTTCAATGTGAATCACAGTCTATTATATTGAGGTTGCGTGTCGCAATCCAATCACACAACGTGTAATCCAAACTTGACCCTCCAATTAGTCATCTACCGTTGTGACAAAATGCATTGCCCATCGTGACCCGGTAGCCAAAGGGGTAGTAGTGTTGGCTGCTATTCCAATGGTCCTGGGTTCAAATCCTGCTGTCTCCACCTGATGAGATGAAAAATTACATCGAAACGCGTCGTGGTTGTGCAGTATTTTTCGGGTGGGCAATACCCAATTTCCATCTACTTTGAATACGGTCCCAGCGATCGCAGTGACTACGGTTCATTTCAATGTGAATCACAGTCTATTAAATTGAGGTTGCGTGTCGCAATCCAATCACACAACGTGTAATCCAAACTTGACCCTCCAATTAGTCATCTACCGTTGTGACAAAATGCATTGCCCATCGTGACCCGGTAGCCAAAGGGGTAGTAGTGTTGGCTGCTATTCCAATGGTCCTGGGTTCAAATCCTGCTGTCTCCACCTGATGAGATGAAAAATTACATCGAAACGCGTCGTGGTTGTGCAGTGTTTTCGGGTGGGCAATACCCAATTTCCATCTACTTTGAATACGGTCCCAGCGATCGCAGTGACTACGGTTCATTTCAATGTGAATCACAGTCCTATTATATTGAGGTTGCGTGTCGCAATCCAATCACACAACGTGTAATCCAAACTTGACCCTCCAATTAGTCATCTACCGTTGTGACAAAATGCATTGCCCATCGTGACCCGGTAGCCAAAGGGGTAGTAGTGTTGGCTGCTATTCCAATGGTCCTGGGTTCAAATCCTGCTGTCTCCACCTGATGAGATGAAAAATTACATCGAAACGCGTCGTGGTTGTGCAGTGTTTTCGGGTGGGCAATACCCAATTTCCATCTACTTTGAATACGGTCCCAGCGATCGCAGTGACTACGGTTCATTTCAATGTGAATCACAGTCTATTAAATAGAGGTTGGAT
>OX104063.1:138432109-138490381 GCA_944474145.2 Dicrocoelium dendriticum
GGCTCCAAATGCCAAACGGGTTTGCGGAGGGAACACACCTAGCCACAAACCTACGATGGTTAAGTCACTCACAAGTGCCTTACATATATCGAGATCCGTAGCCAAGCGGTTGCAGCAGCCGGGTTGGGACAAAGTAAAGTTCAGCGTACTAGCATTTTATGTTCCGGATGGCATATCGACGGGCATATCGGCTGGCTAGCCGAACAACCTCCACGTGGTGATAAGGGTTTTACCCGTTCTAGCTAATAGTTCGGCGGCAGTGTTCCAGGACGTGGTGGGTTTTCACCTGGCAAGCGTTATCCCTATAAAAAGCCACCAATATCTGCCTAACAATACTGTGACGTGGTGGTCGTGGCTCGCCACAAAATAAAGTCACTGCCCAGTGAATATATGGATAATCCTTTCCAAACCACGGACACCATCCTTCTACTCGCACATTGCAGACGATAGCAATCATTCAAGAATAGAGCAGCACTTTTACAGGCGCAAACTACACAGCTACGTAAACGCACACGCATAAACGTACACATACCCCTGTACAAACAAGTACTGTTATGGCAAACCTAGCGGATTTTTGCACATTCTTGACCACACACTGTTATGCCAAAATGATCGTGCCTGTAAAGGCGTGCCTCGTCTTATCGTGAATAAAAGCTTTAGTTGTAAGAGCACAATTGTTAAAGTTAACGGTGTTGTGGAAAGTTTGGTACAAGTTGCAAAGATGGCCAAAAGGATCAATAAATTCCCAGCCCCAAACAAACTGAGAACAGACGATAGTAGAATCTTGCGCACTAGAATATCGAATTGTGAAGAACTCCGCGATGATACCAAGCTAACTGTATTTCGGTCCACCAAGACGGACTCCACCGAATCATACCCCAGCTAC
Source organism: Dicrocoelium dendriticum (assembly GCA_944474145.2). Lineage (NCBI taxonomy): Eukaryota > Metazoa > Platyhelminthes > Trematoda > Plagiorchiida > Dicrocoeliidae > Dicrocoelium > Dicrocoelium dendriticum. The sequence continues at coordinate 138,432,996 of OX104063.1, forward strand.
TTGTGAGGCGGCACCGCGTACCACCACCGCAACCCATTCACTTGCGGCGAGCACTACATTTGGTAACCTACACACCTTCGCTCAACTTTATGCGCTTCGAGTTTGTTATGCACCCGCTACATCCCGCAGATTTATGCCGCCGGTCCAGATACAAAGGCCAAATAGACCGCTGCATCCTACCCCGCAATCTGCGCATTTTCTGGACCAGGTTTGGATGATCCGCAACTGTTTCATCCCTGAACCAAACTCTTCCGCGCTTTACTAACAACTGCAATATCTTCTCACTCACTTTCTACAACTACTGCAGATAGAAAAGTAACTATCAAATGCTTAATCTCATCATCAGTAAAGCTAGTATACCCCATGTGTTCTTCCACAATTCCACTTATAAATGCCAGGTCCATAACCAATAAAATGCATATCTTGCGTTCTCTGTCTGTCCTCGCCGAACCAGAAGCAATATTTTTCACGTAAACATGGTTCCCCTTATGCTTCAGTGGAAGTCTAGTCGCTTCTTGACTAGCAGCTGTTTATGCAACCTCGTGTGCATAAACGAAGGGGCTGGTGCGCCATTTATGTTAAAAATACTTAACCAGCAGAAATGGCTGCAATCATGAAAGCGGCTGTTGCGATGGATTCAGTATGGTTAATGGCTGATATCTTTGGATCGACGGTTTTATTTGGGTGCGTTTATAGATTACCTGACACCTCAGTTAAGGGTGACAACGCACTTATGTTTACTTCTTCACAAATATCAAATTTTCCCTGCGAACACAAACTGGTTGCAGGAGAGTTCACCTTGCCTGAGCTAAGCTGTTGCCCACTTGCTGCAACAACCAAATATGCTGGCTTACTAACATGTATCAATTTAGGCCGGCTGGAAGCAACATGTATCTGCTCCAATCAGGGCGAAACATATTCTTCAACTTATATTTACTATATGCATCCAATCAATGCGAGTGTCATTCGGCCGGGAGTTTCCAGTTAGTGATCCCGGATTAGTGCATTGCTCGGGTTACTTAAAACTACCTAATGCCTACCAACAGAAACAATCCCAGTCGTAGCATACCGCCTGATGCAACCCGTTAACTGGACAACATTTGCTGTACTCGTCCAATCAAGAAATTGGGAGATATTAATTATGTCTGATCCTGTGGATCGCTCTGCTAAGCTCTTATATGAGGAAGTATTTCACTGCCTCGGCTCTTTTGCTCCCACGTCACATTTAATAAAGCACGCATCTAAAAGCGTGAACCAAACAAGTATGCATGACAGAATGCGTCAGCTTAAACAACCCTATAACAAAAACTTCAACTTTGCCTACAATATAAGTGCGAACGAGATTGCATATCAGCTAGCTTCCAGATTTAAGCAGCAGCAAAACAATCAAGAAATAGCCGCAAGAAATAGTGCGAATAAAGCTTGGAATTTCAGCTGCATGCTGCGCTCTCTGACTTCTAACTATGGACGACAGACCTCCACCCTATATATTAGTCCCAACGACAATTCTGGTAATGCAAGGATCTTATGTGCAGACTTGAGCTCACAGTTTAAAGAACCGCAGTGTTTAAAAACAGGTTCAAATACACAGGCTCTACAAGTACCCAGTAGCCAGTCCCTGTCCTTTATACAATTTGACATAAATAGTGTCCGTTCTGCGGTTTCAACTACCAAGTCCTCCTGGAACCCTGGCCTAGACGGAATGCCGCCCAACCTACTTATGAATGATTATGCAGATATCCCTATCCTTCTTTTAAAACTCTACTTTATCAATGCAGCGAGCTCAATACCCGACCGGTTGGAAACATACCACTATTATGCCAAGACATGAGGGCGGAAGCATAAAGGTAGTTGGTAACTATTGCCCTATTAACCACACTTCTATCATCACACACATTATGTAGAAGTTGATTAACAAAGCCCGCATGACTCACCGTTATGCAGGCGAGCACATAAATGAACCGCAGCACGGACTTCTAAGTGCTCGGTCATGTGCGACTTGTCAGCTGGACTTCTTTATTTAGTCACCGAGGACAGTGCCTCTAATATTTCAGTTGTCATTCTTTACCTTAATAAGCAAAAGGCTTTTACTAGGGTACCACACATGCGCCTGATGAATAAATTAAAGGAATACGTGGTAGACAGTCTTCTATTAGACGGGCTGGGTTCGTATCTAATAGGACGTACGCAGTCTGTTAAGGTTGAGCAAACGATATCCATCCGACCTCCGTCCCCAGTGGCATGGTGCACGGGAGCGTCCTTGGTCCTAAGCAATTTTTGAGTAATATGAATGACCTCTGCAGGAGTTTGCAGCACGGTCGCTCATTTAACTATGCCGACGACGCAAAAGTTGTCTGTCTTTCCCCTGGCAATGAATTAACCGCAAGAAATCGTATCGTTGAAAGAGTGCGAACGCTGGCAAATGCCACTCACCCCTCAAAAATCTGATGTCATGCCCCACAAATTTTCTATAACTGCTTGCTCCCTAAAAGTAAACGGTATCGTTGGCATACAAAATACTATGACAAGAGCTCTGGGCTTGCGCTACTCCATTAGTCTCATGTTTGCAGAGCAAGTTCATTATCAAGTGGCAAGGTTAAGGGGATTATCGCTCCGCATACGCGGTTATATAAAAACCGCAGAGACAAGATTAGAACTTTATAAGAGCCACGCCAGGCCACATCTGGAATATTGCTCTTCTATATGCAGCAACCTACGGAAGTGGGACCGTGTTCTGCTGGAAATAGCTCAGCGGCGCTTTACAGAGATGTTGACTGCATTGCAGCGAGCGCTGAATTACCGACAAAGGTGAGAACACATTAAAATTCAACCCCTATGTCAAAGACATATTATCCTTAACCTGTGCTTCTTACATAAGCTAATTCATAGAAAGCTGCACAGTAATATCACTTGTCATTTGTGCACGTGAACACTCGGTACATCGTTCCTTCCAGACTAAGAGAAGTCTAAAACTCGCAGGCACACAAGAAGGAGATATAAATACTCCGCTCTTCTGTCCGTAAGACCTTTGATGCCTACCTATAATCTTATCCCGCAATATTTCATTACTTAGCTCCTTGACCCTGGATTTCCTGTCCAATTATGGATCACCTACCTCTGATGCTCCACCGACTTACCCTCCACACTTTAGCTCTGCACTTTGGTGTGTAAGTCAGCATGTATCTGGACATGCTGCCTGGCCATCTCTTGTCTCCCCCAAGCCTTCACTTATCTCTTTTCTCTGGCTCATTCCATCATACGAACCACCAAGCATCAATGCTGTACAGACCTACCTACCACACTTTAGAGCCGCCAACTCGTGCGTAGAACATCAAGTAACAGGCTAGGATACCAAAGTATATACTTATGGCTAAGCTGACATCGTTCTTTCTTATAATTGTTACCCCATGAACCAACCCCATTGTATATTCTTTTTTAATCTTGCTTCCATCTAGCTCATTCTCCTAGTGCATTTCTTACATGTTGGACTCTGGCTTTCCTCTCCTTTTAGGCAATTCCTATGTAGGTCCTCCAACGACTTATCTTATACTGTACCTCTGCACTTTTGCGAAAAATACCTGAAATGTCTGACTATGATGCATCCCTATAATCTTAGCTCGTCCTACTTCTTCACTTATCTTTGGCTTTGGTTTTTATTTCCACTTATGTGCCACCTTATGTACGACTTATGTATATGTTCCTAGTTGGCAATTACAAAAGCACGCGCGTTTCATCCTTTCGGGAATCATCAGCAGTGCGCATTCCATCGGACCCTTGGTAGGGTTCGAAACCGCAACTCGACTGTTGCCAGTCCGTGGTTGAGACCACTGAGCTACGGGGGACGGCAACGACCATCGTGAATAAGTTACTAGATGTGATATAGCGCCGCTCACTATCCACTGACTTACACGTTACTGCCGTGCAGAGGACAGGGATAGCCCCCTCACCAAGCGACGAGCTTAAAAAACTTAAGCCACCAATTATCTTATGGCATTATAAGCAATTTGTTCTGCGTACTGATTACAGAAGGGTAGTAAAGGGAATTGAGTGGTATGGGTAGAAACTTCGCCACATCGAGGATGAAACGCGTGTACAGTGCCTTTCCGGGCGTGTGGCGGCTGTCTGAGTGAGCCTAGATGTGACGAAGATTCTACCTATACCATTCAAGTCCCCCTACTACCCTTCTGTAATTACAAATGCATTGACATTGTTTGGTGTACCGCTGATGGGGCCGCAGGCGCCCACCTAGAAAATTTTTGGTTCTTTCGGGCGATATTGAGCCCCTTGTTTTTTTGTGAAAGTTGCGCAGAGCTGCAGTCGAGCCTTTTTTATTTTGAACAGATCCAATTCACCACAAATTCAACTTAAATGCATTGGACTTTATTGGCCCGCTCAGTCGGCACAATTACTGGTGCGCACATAGGAGAAATGAGAGTAGCGGAATTATATAAGAAACAAAAAGATACATATTAAGTACTAGGTATGCAGCTGAAAAATAAAAGGATTTGTTAAGTGTATTACTAAGGCGACGTGGTTCACTAGAAAAATACAAATTAACGAAAAGTATAGCCAAACTTTTCTTGCACTGATATTGCTTTGTGCCGCGGAACTTCCACCTGAACAAAGCTCAGAAGACAGAAAAGCCATTCTTAAGGCATGAATACTGCGTAATGTAGCACAGAAGTAGGCTGCTGAGGACAAAGTCTAACTCCTGATCGCGTTGAATGTAAAAATGCATTACATGCAATGGGTGGCGAGTTATTCGAACTTTAATGGTGATCTACAAATAAAGCCCTTGTTTTCTTCGTTAAAAATGACTTTCTGCTTGGAAGCAGGTAGCAGAAAAAAGAAAAGTAAATGTAAAATGTAGCGAAGCGATATAAATGGGCATAGCAATCCAGCACTGCTCTAAATAGCCCGTAATACCCTGTAAAAACTAGGGACTTCGTAGGTGGTCGAAAAGTGCGTTTTGCAAACGTACATGGCAACTATGAGCAAATAAGCTATAATTCTGCGTAAAACGCTAGAAATCCAGTAAGAAATATTATGTCTGCATGGGAATTCAGGAGAGTTTTTAATAGCCCACGGTTAGAAGTCCTCTGCATACAATTTGCAGTGGATACTGAGCCTCCTAAACCACTAGAAATATGGTGTTAATTATTTTTAGGCCACTATGTGGTTCTGAAGTGTATAACAAGGCCGCATGAGCCAGGTCTACCTGCGTAACACAGGAGACCTATCGGACCATTTGACACATTTTGGCCTAAAATTGCACACATTTCTTTGCCAAACATCGCACGTTTTAGCACTAAGAACCAATTTCCGATATTTATGAGGCTATGTCTCCAACCTCAATGAGCTGGAGGAGCCTGTCACTAATAATAAAGGAATGAGCATGCGACAAGTTAGTACAAGTTAGCAAGTGGCTTTGGGGCGTGAAATCCATTTTGCTCTGCGTTGGTAGGGCATCACCAACTCTACTTCTGGAGATTGAGCTTGCTCGAACAAGAGGGTTTGTTATGCCTCATGTGTTGCTGCACACTATTGTACACTTTTTGATTAATTTCGAGCCGTTCCTCTCCAATTTTAAGTTCCGAAGCAATTGCCAACTGTGTTCATCTGGGCGGCTATGTTAACTAGTACTTTACTGTCACGCCGGCTATTTCCTTAGTGGTTTTCATGGCAAGAGCTGTTCTAGCACCCTAAGCAAAGAGTGATAAGACAACTCAAGAGTAGGATAGTAACAAAAACTAGAGGGAGCGGGTTGTGCACCCGCCATTACGCATAGCGCATGGTAGGCTTTGTAGCCAGCTAAAAGATAAATAACACACGAGCGGCCAAGATAAGCGAAGAGGTGATGAATCTTTTCTGGTGGTCCAGCCAGCCAGTGTGACAGGGGCCTCTCCGTCGTTGGTTAGCTTTCGTGCCAGTGAAATGGAAGCTGAAAATGCGTTTAACTAGCAAAAGTAGTTAAAGAAGAGGATCTGGTTTTCATGATGCTTGTCTACTAGAGTTGCCAATAGTGAAGGTATAGGTATACCAGATAAAGTTAAGTATATGGGGCCAAGAGAGAATAAGTGGAGAGCAAAATGTCTGGTTTTTGGGCTTAGAACGTTTAAAGTGCTCTCTTTGTCGACAATATAAAAGGCATTTATAGTACTTTGTTGTCTACATACTGATGGTAGTTGGTAACGGCGGAGTACAGTAGCTAGTGCTCACGATTAATAAAAACGCGTCAATAAGGGCAGCTAGCAACCGACATCTACAAAGGTACATAAAGGTTCATCTAAAGACGGTTTTTAGACTGTTTTGGACAATTCTAATGATAATATTAGGTGTATCAGCAGCAACAAGCTTTTAACCTCTTATGCAAGTCCTAGGTCTGGCAGGATGCCTTTACTAGGACTACCTCAAGGTCATAAGTCTAATAGATTTTTCACGGACCCAGTGGTCTAAGAAGTTGGAAAGTGATAAACGTAAAGCTGGAGGGAAGGAATGAAGGCGTATATAAGCTACAAGGATTGAAATGCGCCTGCACGGTTGGCTTCGTCATTGCCCTGCAATACCCTATGGTAGGAATAACAACGGGTTTGCGAACCTGCCAGTCAGTATGCTAAGCTGTACTTTTTGTTGAAATTCTTAACCATTGACGAAGTGACAACTGAACAAGAAAAGCCGGAGGGTTGTTGATACCAATTGGTCCATTCAGCCTTTAGATCAACGTGTCAGTGAGGGGCAGAAGCACGTAAGGAATTACTCAGTAATGTCTAAGCACCCTGCGTTCAAAATTCTAATGTTAGCTCCTGTACGATGCGTGCGACTGATCCGACTGAGACCTCCTGGGTCTTGTGATTGCAGCAATGGATAAGTTAAAAGAACAACGGTCATTGATGGAGACAATTCATCCGGGTTATCCCTTATTATCCCTTGACGGATGCTTTTGTGGTGCGTCTACTCTTTCCATGGCGCAGTCATAAGGCGGAATTGTCCGTAGGATAACTTAAGTAGGTCAGGAAGAGATCGTTGAAGACTAACGTCATCGTGTACTTGGCTTGCTATTCTTAAACCCTAGAAAATGGGTGCAACCGATACCGCTAAAGTTTCTTAGGTGATAAACCGGTAACGACAATGAATGTGGATGAGTTGTGAGCTCAAGATGCTTAGGTGCCATGGAATACATCCTAGGCTTCCGCAAACTGTACCAGTCCAGTTTTAAAGAAGTAGTCTTGCAAATCGCAGATATGGGAGATGCTTTACATATTGTTAAAACAAAGGTAAATTTTATTTCTTACTTATATGTCTTTATGTTTTAGATTTCTTTTAGTTTTGGGGAAAATCTTTTCAAAATATTCATGTACACATCTAATAAGGATACAGATTGCCGTCCCTTCTTTTCCTTTAGCAGTGTAAAACAATTGCACTTGTTTCGGAGTTTAAAACCAAATGCGCTAATTACTTTAACGCAAGTGATATTACTGTGCAGCTTTCTATGAATTAGCTTATGTAAGAAGCACAGGTTAAGGATAATATGTCTTTGACATAGGGGTTGAATTTTAATGTGTTCGCACCTTTGTCGGTAATTCAGCGCTCGCTGCGATGGAGTCAACGTCTCTGTAAAGCGCCGCTGAGCTATTTCCAGCAGAACACGGTCCCACTTCCGTAGGTTGCTGCATATAGAAGAGCAATATTCCAGATGTGGCCTGGCGTGGCTCTTATAAAGTTCTAATCTTGTCTCTGCGGTTTTTATATAACCGCGTATGCGGAGCGATAATCCCCTTAACCTTGCCACTTGATAATGAACTTGCTCTGCAAACATGAGACTAATGGAGTAGCGCAAGCCCAGAGCTCTTGTCATAGTATTTTGTATGCTAACGATACCGTTTACTTTTAGGGAGCAAGCAGTTATAGAAAATTTCAGGCGGTTTCAGGCGGTCTGAAATATTATAAACCACTACCTCATTAAGACATTTTAGCCGATCAAACACTTCTGTGCAAATTGTGTTAATGAACCTTCCAGCCAACTCCGCTTGCTTAGCTTCCATACAGTCCTTGGGGTACAACATAGTCTCTATGGCTGCCAGTCTATCAGCAAAAGGTTCTATTGTGTTGAAGACCATATTTAGCTTCCCCACGTCGTTTTGAAGACCGGCCTTTTGGGAACTCATAGAAAAGGTATCCGGTAAGTTAACGGTGCATCGTACATTTGGGCCAGATTAGTTCTTGCTGGTACTTTTAGAGTTGGCCGGAGTAAGCCCTACTGGTATCACACCCTTGATAGAGACGTTAAGACGACTTTCACTGACCATGTCCAAAAGAAGAGGTGATGGAAAAGAAAAACTACCTGCAGGCAAACTAAGTTTAACGTAAAACAATAAGTGAAACGCGCGACAAAATCTACTCTAAAGAAACAAAACTTTTTAAAATGACTGAACCAATTGACAGCAATACAAAACGGACGTCGTTCCAAGGTACAGTCAGCCTACTGCAATTTTCTAAAACTACCCTGCTGTCCGTTCAGGATTACCTTTAACCAGATATTTTGCCTTTACCTTTCTCCTTAGGCTTTACTTATTGTTATTACTTTGAGGCTTGTCTAAGGAACTTTGTCACTAAATGCTCCTGGTGAAAGTGTAAAAGCTGCTTTCCGTGGTATAAATAAAATGAGCAAAATGCAGGTAAAACAGTAACGGACATGACTGTGCCGTGCTCCGTTAACTTGACGGAATTATTTTCTTCTGTTCGCTAGTAAATAGCGGAACTGCGGGTTGGTTTGTCGACGACTCTGACATACATCTTTCTTTCAAGCGCTGAACGATCCGTTGCAATTCCAAGCCTAGTTCAACCTGGAAGCGTAGTGTAAGCTAAGTGCACAGAGCCTACCGGGAAGTACCTCAATACAATTAGTACCGAGATGCTGAGCAGTATAATATAGCAGAACGTTTTACAGTCCTTACTATTAATTGTTTATTGATAAACATCTGGGGCCTGGAAAATGATTATAGCCGTTGCACTATACTGAAAACCGGGTCGTTTATGACCAGTGTCCACTGCTATGCAAATTTGTTTCCTTTTTTACAATTGAGCTCTACGTTTGTCGAAGTAAAGTTGGCAACTTGAATCCCTTCAAATCAGCCGGTTCTGACGATGTACATCCGGCAATAGGCAAGCCACTAGCTGACATCTTCAACATCCTGTTCTGGAGCTGTTCAACTTGTCGCTCCAGGAATGCAAGTTGCCACGAGACTGGAAGGAAGCAGCCATATTTGCGATTCACAATGGTGGCTCCAAATCGGTGCCTCTTAACTACAGACCCATCAGTCTAACCTGTGTTCTGCTCAAGTGTTTAGAAAAGCTTATAAGAAACCGGATTTGTGAGCATTTGGCAGAATACAGTCTACTTAGGGCACAGCAGCATGGTTTCATTAAAACGAAGTCGTGCCTCACTAATCTACTGTGCTGCCTCGATGAGATTACTCGATGTCTTGACGACGGGATTCCGGTACAGGTCTGCTACCTTGACTTTAGCAACGCTTTCGACTCAGTAAATCACCGTTTCCTACTTGAAAAATTAGCATGGTTCGGAGTACATCCTAGACTTCTGCTTGGGTGTCAGAATGCTTAGGTGGGAGAAGGTTTCGAGTTAGAATCGGTGATGTGAGTCCTAGTGTGGGTGTGGCCTACAGTGGAGTGCCCCAAGGTTCGGTGCTAGGTCCACTTTTGTTTCTTATGTTTATAAAAGACTTGGCTCCCCTTATTGAAGGCCCCTGTTATATCTTTGCGGATGACTTGAAGCTAGTCAGCAGGGGCAAGCGTGCAGCACTGGCCAAGGATATCATCAGTGTGGTAAACTGGTCGAAGCAATGGGACTTGCCCTTGAATGAGAGCAAGTGCCAAATTCTGACCACTAGTAGCGACGTATTTGCAGTTCAGACTTCCCCTTACAATGCACTACCCAGGCACGCGATTTAGGAGTCATCATGACGAGCAGCTTCAAGCGTTCGATGCAATGTCGATACGCCGCCAACAAAGCGCGACGAGAATTGTTTCGCCTCAGGAGGGCTCTGTGTAATACCAAGCCAGAAGTGTTCCTGCCACTATACAAAGCAGTGGTTAGGCCACACTTAGAGTATTGTGTTCAAGCTTGGTCGCGCTATCTTCATGGTGATGTTCTTTGCTGGGAGAAGATTCAAAGACTAGCAACCAGGATGGTTGTAGGTCAACGGAGGAAGCCGTAAGAAGATCGCCTATAGAGCCTGGGGATGTTTTCCCTTGAACGGCGTAGACTGAGAGGCGATCTGATAGAAACATTTAAGATCATAAAGAGCCTCAGTGTCCTCGTGCCATCTGATTTATTTGAGCTGGCTGATGTTGAACGCTTGCGTGGACATCGCTTGAAGCTCAAACAGCAGAGGGCGAGACTGAACGTCAGGGCTAAGTTCTTCTCGAATCGTGTAGTGCGCAACTGGAATAAGTTGTCTTCGGAACTAATGGATTGTGAGACTGCGGTTGCCTTCAAAGCAGGCCTAGACAAGTGCTGGCCGCGTATATTTCCGGAATTAATATAATCTTGTCCAATTTATTCGCATTGATATCCGATGTTGATCCTTGTACAAGCAAAGATTGCTCTCGCTTTTGCTTCATTTCTTTTTGCAGAGACAAGGAGGGGCGATAAAAGATCGAAGTGCCAGGGGCTCTGGTTCGCTTACCGGTACAAGAAGATGGATGCTCGTTAGGCGGAAGCCTGTATCGTTCACGGATTTCGAGATGACCTGACCTGAACTTATAAGGCTGCCGTGCATCGCCGTCACGAAAACTTGGTTGCATGTAAACCTATTAAGGGGACGCAGGAATGAGCTACCGACTGTCTACAGTTGGCTGTCACCCAGCAGCCGCCCGCCTAGTTGCTTTAGGTTTCTCAGCATATGTAGGTCAAGCTGAGGTCAAGTAAATGGTGCAAACCCACTGCTCAGAAGCAAATATGCTGTGCTCGGTGATCATGAAGTGCCAAGACCCCAAGCGCATGTGGGAAGTAAGTAGCCTCATTTATGAGAATAGACTAGGCCCGAAAATCGAAAACACCAACTTCACACATGATACACGAAGTCAGCTGCAAATTGACACCCGTTGAACTCAAGTGCGATCAGCGGGAGATAAGCTTGTCCCCTATCCGGGATCGACACACCGGATCCTTCGACTAAACGAGCTCCCACGTGAATAACCCCAAATTGCTAGCTAGTTATGAACGTTCCCTCCATACCCACGCCAGATGAGCAAGCTGAAAGCATTACTATATTCGGATTCCGTCAGCGACAAGGAAACATTTATTATCATTGTGGTTAATGTTCCTAATGAGATCCATCTGGTGGTGTTCAGCAGAGCGATTATTTAAGCCAATGGAACCGCTGATAATTCGCGCAACTGAACAGACGAAGCCGCAATTTTGCGGCACTAATCCAAGTGCTTGCAAGGAAGGAATCATTTCTTCGCACCATTATGGCGAATTGCGTGGAAATGTGAAATAGCACCGACCTGAACCAGTTATATTTTGGACTACTGAGGATAAACGGGGGTGACGGCTCCTGACGCTTGGGTTACGGGAATCAGGTTTTTACAACCAATAAGCCTTTGCGAGCGCCCGACTTATCCCCATCCGAGCGAGGACACGCACAGAAGTTAAAGCACAATTTTGTATTTGAAATAAGTGGTACTCCCAGAACAAACATCCCCGCGCAACGACGGCGCCGATAAACGCTTATGAAACACCTGTACATTCCTCACCCGCCCAGAAAGCAGCAAAGGCAGGGGCTTCACTTCAATTGATCTCCGGAACAGAGAGTTGGCCGTGTAGCACTTTGGGGTTTAAAGCTCCCGACGATGTGCCATTGGAAGCAATCAAACGAGCGACGATTGTAGTCTATAGTTTAGCAGCAAACTATACAACAGGAGAAACCTCCTAGGCCGAACAGCGACTGCCCTGCTCCGATTAAGCTGCATTAATAATAAAACAGACATCAAAAACGTTATGACGAACTGTGATCAACTACACGACGCCACCATGATTGGGAAACTCTATCTCAAACTGGGAACTTTTTCGGTGCCGAAAGTAGCCCCAGGAAATTGAGTAACAACCATACGCCGGCTATCTGCACACAGGACCTGTGCAGGCAGTACCTCATCCAATAGTACTCAACGGGTTCCTCCTCACGGTCGTGCCCTTTCAGTCCGCCGAGCACCTGCCCCATCTCATGGATCGATACCGTTGCATAAAATGTTTGGACCGGTCGAATTCCTTCTCCCCACTCCACAACAAACCCCAATTTTAGGCCAACCAGGGACGAGAGAAACGCATCCCGACACACAACCCGTTACTGACAAACTGCACTCTGGTATATCTGCTGACCTAGTCATTACAACTTCTACGAATGACTCAGCAGCTTCCCGAGATCACTTATTCATCAGCAATATAGCTAAGAAGCCCCCGGTTCATTTGTTTCAACCGCACTTATGAACCGCTGGTCCTTAAACAACAAGTTGCACCTACTTGGGCCGCCTGGCCATCCTTGCCGCGCTTGATGTAATTCTTATAACTGAAGCTTAACTTGGAGCATTTAATTTAGACGGACGCTATTTCCTTCATGGGTACCAGCATCGTAAGCGATCTCGTATGCACAAGAGTGGGGGAGGGTTTGTCAGTTGCTTTAAGCAAAGCTACCATGCGAGAATCGAACGCATACATAACGCCGAAACAATGGACTCTATATGAATAAAAGCCGATATCTTGGGATCCGCATTGTTACTTGCATGCATTTACAGGGCACTTGATAATTTCCTGCGAGTGATAAGACCCTTAAAGCTACTTTTGAGCAAGTATCGGGCCATCGGTTTACAGGTAACTTCGTTGCGGGGATGTCAATCTGACTGATGTGCAATAGCTCTCTCTTGGCGCCACAACCAAGCATAAAGGTTTCTTAGCTTGCCTCCACTTGGGCGGAGGGGCGCATCATGTTACAATGCCAAACAGGTCAAATCATTTATTAGACATAAGCTTTACTCTAGGTATACCCAAATTCCGGCCAGCTGTAGGCCAATAATTCCCGGGGTGTGACCACAGAGTAGTGTACAGCCCAATGTACTTAAGATGCCAAGCCACCTGTCCTTCTGGAAAAGCTACCACTGAGACCTACCGCCCGTTTAACTCCATAACCTGGTCCACCTTGGTCATCATGATTAGATCAAGGAACCGGGACGAACTCTTTCTGTCCGATTTCCTGGAGAGGTGAAATGCAATAGTTTACAGCGAACTATACAACTGTTTGCATCTCATGGCTCCTTTTCCTCGTTTAAATAAGCGCACACCAACGGCTTTTTCCTCTCTCTCTTTTCTCTGAGGTCATGAACATCGGAGAGCTTCGGGATTGAACTGATGAACTGCCACCGTCTGGGATGGGACGAAATAACCAACAATTACTTACCTGGACCATGGGCTCACTTCAACTCTAACTATTTGCACCCAACCACCGATGTCCAGTGAGGGTAGCTGGACACGAATTCTTCGCTCCCCGGCAAATATACATAATCAGCGAAGACATCACGTGGTTCTGCGAAGGATCAACACATCATGTTCAATAAGAATGTTTAGTACCCGGCCTACCAATGGACAGGACCCAGGAACGCAATAGGCAACCAGTTATTGCATCAACCAGCAGAACAAAATGGGACGCAACCTGACTGCGAATAACCGAACAAACAGACTTTTAACAAGAAACATAGCCAGTTACAATTTGCCATTCAATGGATTGGTGGCAGCGTTCCAGGACGTGGTGGGTTTTCGTCTGGCAAGCGTTCTTCCTACAAAAAGTCACAAATGTCCGCTTAACAACACTGCAACGTGGCATATGTGACTCGCCACCGAATAAAGTCACAGCCCAAAACTTTACACTGGCAGGTCAACTAGCGTCACAATTCTACATAGGATCGTTACACTGGGACTTCTACATCTGTATATACTGTTGTCGTTTTACCTCCTACGATACGTTGACCTTTTCCTTCCTTGTGTGCGAGCTCTTCCATTACCTTTCAATGGATCATTCAGGATTCTCAATCCCTTATTAGCTGAGGTCCCGTATCTCATGACAGCCAACTTATTGTTTCGCATTTTCCACATTGTACAGTTCCAACCATGGATATATGAACAATTTTCTACGTTACTGTTACAATTGCATTAAAATGTACGTACCGTTGTACATATGTGATCATGCCTCCACGAGCGTGACTCGCACAGTTGAGAATAAAATATTTATTTAGTGGTTTCAGGCGGGCGACACCTAATTTGCTGCTGCTTCATCAGCTACGGTCCTAGTGATCGAATGGCCAAGGTTCACTTCAATGGGAATCGCGGTCTACTTTGAGATTGCGCGTCGCAATCCATCCACATAACGTGTACTTCAAATTCACTTTCCAATCTATTTATTTAGTTATTTATTTAACTATCTGGCAACCTACACTGCATTCCAGGGTGCGCCAAGTACGTTGTTCCTACTACAAGAGTTTCAAGTTTGCACACATCCTGAAAGACAAAGAGATTGGGAGGCAGCTAGCAGCCAACTCCATACAAGTCAATACTACCCAAGAAAGAGCAGCAGTGGCTAGTGGGTGCAAATCCAAGCAACTCAGCCGGTTGCTGCGTCCTGGCACACTTAAGTATGGGACAAAGAACTGCTTTATACGGATTTGCCCCAACGAAGCACGTGAGACACCACACCCTATGCGCAAAGGATGCAACGCCTGCATTCTAGAGTCCCAATGCGTAGAAATGCGCCGTAGAGACTGAACCACACGTGCCCAACAACCAGTTACTCTGTACGGTTCAGTTTGACATAAAAAGTATACATTCTGATTACATACTGAATGACAAAAGTACTTCACTTGGAAGGATGAGTGTGTTCTTCCTATCCCATAAGAATGCTCAGGTGTTTAAGCCAACTAGCTACTGAGCAATATTCAGCTAGTCGCCGTTGATAAACCTTCTTGTTTTGGCCGATGTACCCGTGGAAATCTTTGAAAAATGGGCAACGGACAAGTAGCAGCCAAACAGATACAGCAATGTATCAAGCAGCACCATCGGAAGAAGGGCGGCATGCAACGCTACCCATAATCCTTTAAAACCTATGTTATGTAAATAAATAAATAAATATTTTGTTCTTGACAAAGCGAGACACGCCTTTTGGGCATGATCAGCATATTGCATTATTGTACATGATGGCGGAATAAGCGGCACCAACGGTGGGAGTAGTACAGTTGGAGACAGTAGTGTGGGCCAATAGAGCCCAAATGTTGTATGTAGTCTATGTACACAGACTGCGAGAGGTAAAGATAGGAATCAGACCTCCCAGTTTTCGTTTACCTTACACTGGTGAATATCACTTGCACTTGCATCGGACTCCCAACCAAGAGAGTTAGAGCTCAAAATAGCAACGCGATGCAGAAATGGTCTGCTTTAACACATGAGGCCCAATAATCCGTCATAAATGAGAAAGTGCAACCCCGATAAGATGAGGTGATCATGCCTAACCAAAGCAGCATTCATGGTATTCCCCACCTGAATGCATTTCGCTAATATTTTGGACACCTATTTCTCTCTTATCAATAGAAGACATCTCTAGCTCATTAGCATTGGTGGCACATCCATTAAGATATATAACATAACCTCAAAGTGCTGAAACTGATGATGTTTCTCCAGGGAACGATTGCGTTATTCTGGTCAAACACCACAGGCACTTGCATCCGACTATCAGCTAAGAGAAATAGAGCTCTAAACTAGCAACTTAATGCACAGTTGTGTGCTTTAGCACCTGTGGCTCACTAATCGGTCATGCTTGAGATGGCGCAACCCCAAAAGAAGTGGTATTCGTGTCTAACCAAAGCGGAACCCAAGGTGTTTCTCACCTGGACATATTTTCTGAATTTTCTCACATTAGTTATTTTATTATCACTGGAAGATCACCCTGGCTCATTAGTGTCAGTGAGACAACCATAACGACGTATAAAATAGCCTCAAATAGTCGAAACTGGTAATATTTCTGTAGGAAATGCTTGCGTTATCCTAGTTCAGAAGGAGCAAATGGACTCAGCTCATGCGGCCTTGGTATAATTTTCGCATCCACATCGGAGCATTAAAAACGTTGAATTCCACATTCATAGTGGATTCTGCGGCCCAATATACTCTGAAAATCGCACATGGTCGCATTCTGGCTGTGGGCTAGCTACACCATATCCTGTGCTGTTCTACCTATATAATAATCCTTACAGCCTACCTAGTATTTCCCTAAAACCTTTCCGTCTGTTTTCCCAACTTTTACTACGTTTACTGAGAAGGTATGCTTTTCGGCCCACTGCGTCATACTTCGCTACTGGAGCGAATTACACGTTATCTTAGGCATTCCCAGTTACTACTCCATATTCGGAAGTTAATACGCCTAGCCGTTTTTGTATTATTTCTTTCTTTTTTCTGTTTCTGCTTCCAAAGCAGAACGTGAATTTAGCGGAGGCTCGAAAATGGCGTTATCCGCCGCCGACCGCTAAAAATGCAAATATCTCCATAACCACTGCACCTAGCTTAATTATTTTACCTTTGTCTTAACCAGCGTCTAGGGTTTGTCCTAGACCGCCCATTGTTGTCCCGTTTTAGTTAACATTTCGGCTTCAAAACGGCGTTGATTCCGCTTGTTTGGAGATTTACACTTTGAAATTCGCGCCAATTTTGCGGTTCTGGTATGCTGTTTCTGGGCTACCTTTTGGCTCCATTTTCCAATATTAGTGTATTTTCTAGTTAAGTGAGCCAGCCTTTCAGTCGCAATTTTCTAAGAAAGGATAAATTGTTAGCCACTACTGTTATTTCCCCTGTTTCCACCTGCCACTTTTACAATCTAATTTTGGCTTGCCTACTCTTTTCCATGAGCCCGCTGCTAATAGATGCTCGAAATGCGGTGATGTGACCAAAGAAAATGGATCAAATTTTCTATAATTGATAGTTTACTACTTGAATCAGGCACCTCAAGCTTTGGCAGCGGTAACCGGTGAAAAGCGCAGAATTCGTACATAAGCTACGGGGACCCAAACTTCAAAAATGTCCAGGCCAGTGAAACGTTTGTATTTATCCTTGCTTAACTGTTCGGAAAGATAAACACGATCAAAAGCAGTTGTTAACGATATTTCTTCTCCAAGCATGAGTATTTATGTTACGTAAAATTTGATCTGATCCCACGCAGGAACAGCATCTAGCGCTTGTCTAGAAATAAACCTATATTTATTTATATGGTATGTTGATGAGGAACTAGTCCGATGGGGTCCCGTAAGCAATGTAGGTCAGTGAGTGAAGTATGAGGAAACGGGGGAAAATGCTTAAGAATAGTGGTATGTCACTAATCAGATATGTAGGCGTGTTCGTGCGAGAGCCGATATATACACAGAACTTGTAAATATGGTGTCGGTCAACTTGCCAATGTGTCAGGGGCGGTGACTTTATTGAGTGGCGAGTCACATCCGCCACGTCGTAGTGTTGTTAAACAGACAGTTGTGGCTTTTTGTAAAGAAAACGCTTGCCAGACGAAGACCCACCAAGTCCTGGTACACTGCCGGCTGTTGATATAACATTGGCAAGGTTGTATCTGACCGATTACCCTCGTGGATTTTCGCAGTCACGTAACGTATACATGAGTTGCAAGCGCGTTCTTTGCGCAATGTCCCTGGTGTGGCTTGGTCTACAACTGCTACGTAGGAAGGATGTACTGCACTCACTGGGTCAAATGACCAACATAACAAAGTGGCTTTACAAGGTTGTTGGAGAGAAATATAGAAAAGCTGATGTTGATGAAAGCCCTCCGAATGCGAGAGGCTGCTTAGTGGAAACTAAGGCCAACTCGTTTGAGACCGAAAGCGGAGCAAGCAGTTCGTAAAGCAACGTTTCAAGAGGAAGGCAACGCAGCGACTCGGCGCGAAACGAATAAATGCGGACGAAAATGCGAAGCGCAGCCAGGGTGAATAGTTACGCTGAAGCACACTTAATTCCACAGTCAGGACCTAGAGAAAAGGGTCACTGGGGACCAAAACTGCCGTGCAATGAGTGTCGTTATCCTTAGTACGATCAGACTGCTAGGCAACTGCAAATATGAGGTAAAGAGCTGATGCATATGAAAAGGGGTAAAGAGTGCATGCTAATAGAAGTGATAGCGAAGAAACGCTTAGCAATGTTTCAAGCACCGCCAGAAAGCAGGAGCGAGGTCGGAGCGGAGACCATACGCACGAGGATAAATTAGTGCGGCTCAACAAGAGTAAGCCGTACAATAGAGATTAGAATAAGAATGGAGGGCAATAACAAAGAAGGCCATGAATATAGGGTAACTAAGAGCGACGGAGAGCTTGACATACGAGAAAGAGAGGGTAGAGGCTGCCACACCATGATCGGAAATATCACGGACGGAAGAAGACGGTGCAGCTAAATATACTATAGTCGGTGCACTGACGCTGAGTCGTACAGTTGTGGAGAGGACACATGTGGGGTGGGGCAGCGGAAATAGACCTTTTAAATAACAGGGGCTGGGTTATGTGGTAGTGGTTAAGTCTGGCATGGCCCTTGAAGTGAGCGAGACCGATCAGACGACACTTGGTTGCTCGGTGCATTTAGGTTGAGTCATACAGTTAAGCTGGTAAGAAAGCAGCTAGGAACGGCCGAAGCGGATAATAAAGCGGGAAGAGGCTGTATTAGCCATGGATGAGCAAGCCCAGCGGACTCTCGATGTAATAAAACGTAGCATTGAGTCCGCAGAATCAAGACCGTTAACAGCTCCGTAGGCTGGAAGAAGTCACGGAGAAGCAGGTTGGGCAGATGAGACTGGTGTAGAACAGGGCACTGAGAACTGTCTATACGGTTGAAGAATGAGTAAAAACAGACAGGGGAACAAGGCAATGACCGGGTGGGGATGGAAAAAGCTTTATTGCTACAGTGTGGAAAAGCTAGTGTGGCTCACGAATAAACGGGTATACAGCTTTCAGTCTTCCTAAATATGGTCGGTAATGTCATAGTAGAGAGAATCCGGTGAACAGGAGACCGATGAGATGAGCCTGGAATAGTCGACGCACTGAGATTGAGTCGTGAAATTAATTTTGGAAGGCAAATAGCGTGGGTGAGTTGATGGACAGTTGAGAGGTGGAAGTGGCTATATTAATAAATGGTAAACATATCCAGCATACTTTCGGGTTGACAGAGACTAAGCTTTGCTCCTACAGAGCCTAGACCGTTCATAGTTCGCTGGTCTGAAAGCGGTCAGTGCAACTAGGTTTTGCATTGCCCTGTGGGTGGGCAGTCCGATTAACGAAGAAATGAAAGCAGTGTGTGCCAGAAGGAAAAGAAAACGTCGGGATAGCAATGGCTAATGGTCAAGGTGTGGAAAGGTCCAGGAGCTTCATTAGATAATGAACGCGGAGCGTTTGGTCTTCAGAAAAATTGCCGGTAATGTCACAGCTGTCTGAGAGAACTCGGCGAGCAGGAGACCCATCAAACGAGACTGGAGTATCCGGTACGTTAGGGTTAAGTCGTACAGTTAAGCTTGGAAGACAAACAAAAAGGGTCAGCAGAAATGAACAGGTTAGGGATGGATGGGGCTATATTTATACAGGCTAAGTAAGTCAGGCGGTAGCTTGCCACCCGAAGGATCCACCACAAGGAACAGCGAACGCACCTTTGTACAGCGGTCTACCCGTAACCTCGAAATCAACTATTTTTATACCTCTAACTTCTCTGAGCAGATCGTGCACCAGATAGTACGAGCCAGACGATCCTGGCTAATCTCCCTCTTAAGATACGTACAATCTCAGCTACAGTTTCACTATGTAAACTCCTTATTCGTCCCATCCTGGTGTATTGCAACATAAGCTAAGGCAATATGAGGAAAGCAAACAGAACAGCGATAGAAAGCCTTCAGAGGTCATTTACAAGCACGCAACGGGAACAAATTCTATCATAAACTCTCTGAAGTGAAGCCAACTACTCCATTGCCGTCCGCTTTGGCTGCGGAGACTAAAAAGTAGCGAGAATGCTGCACAACCTTGTTATGCCAGTACCCATTGAGATCGATTCATCTTTAGCATGGCAGCACAATTACACGTGTGGCCTAGGTAACCAAGAGCGTACACTGGTTATACCATCAGGCAAGACAAAGTTGCGGTCTACCGTTCGTCTCAAGGTATGCGCTTTGCTGTAGCATCGGTTACAATTCCCCAGCAGGTCGTGTGAACTTGTGCAATCCTTTTGCAGTAAGTTGGGAAGCTACTTTACCTGGACTCCATTAAATAAATAAATACTTATATATTTATTCTCGACTATGCGAGATGCGCCCACGGCGGCACGGTAAGGCAGATGCAAATGTACAGCCATTTTATGGCAGTTGTAACAGCGACAATAGAAACATGTTTATACGTTCATGGTTAGCACTGTACGCTGATGAAAAGATAAAAAAATAATTGGGCTTACGTGAGATCGGGGCCTCAGCTAATGGTAGCTTAAGAATCCTGAGTGATCAAATAGATAATTGAAGAGCAAGCTCGAGAGAAGTGTGACAATTCATTGAGCTCGTGCGTATGTTACGCAAACGTCAGCGGTGAGATCGTAAAGTAAAACGATAAGAGTATATATGTGAAATGTTATAAAGAAGAGACGACGATGCATGCTGATGTAGAAGTTTCAGTGTAACGAACGTATCTAGCGTGGTGACGCTGGTTGACGTGCTAGTGCTAAGTTATGGGCTGTGATATTACCCGGTGGCGAGTCGTCTTTGCCAGGTTGCAGTGTTGTTAAAAGGACATATGTGGCTTTCGATAGGGAGAAGGCCTGCAAGGCGATACCCCACTAAGTCCTGAAAAAATGCAGCCCATCCGTTCAATGGCAAGTTGTAACTGGCCATGCGTTAAGTTATGCGTTTATTTGCTCGGTTATTCGCAGTCAAGTTGCGTCTCATTTTTCCTTTAGCTGACGCTTTAGGCGCGAGCCTAGTTCGTTCTTGTGTCTTGTTCTATCCTGACTGAATGGCTTGGCCTGATTGTTAGGTCATGAAGTGAATATATATTTGAATAAGTGTTGCTCGTCTGTAGTACAGCGGAAAGTCTCCAAGGGACATCCAAAAAATATCTTGAAGTCATGAAGGATGGGACATTGTCCCGAAAACAAATCGGATGTCCTCCCGGGGTAATTCGAAAAATGCTTTCGAAGTGTAGATATCCACGACCAAATGATCGGACAATGCGGGGTAAAGAGCTTTGGATGAAGGTGTACCGTAGCGAAAATTAGCCGAATCCAATTTTTCTGGCCTTGCATCGGCAGGAGAATGTGCCCTCCAAAGTCAACAGGAGAGCCCCAGGTAAGAAGTAGGTATAAGAGATATGGTTTAGCGCAATTAACCCAATAGTCCAGGCCTAAAGCAAATGTTACCCTGCGAGCTAAAGAATCATCTGCCAGGTCGGTAAGTTGTAAAAGCGGCGGATACACTTTTACTCGTTGCCTCGTATTGTAGTAATGTCGCAGTTATGGACGATTCCTTGGGTGCTTGACACCGTAACTGTGGCAATCAAGGGAAAAGAGCAACGAACAAAGACAGCCAAGCAGACAGACGGTAGGCATGCATCCGGAACGCAGTCGAAAACTTAAATAGTGGTTGAACTATTGTACCCCTATATAATGTAATGGTTATTTACAAATCACTTATACATATGTATTACATGTGATGAAATGCAACAAAAAGAGAGCAGGTCATGAATTAATGGGGAATGAAAGATTATTCCAAATAAAGAATCCATAAGCTTCAGTAAGGATGAGGTAAAAAGAGAGTTTGAGGGGTCCTATAGCAACTATGCCTAAAGTTTAGGAAACCAAAAGCGGACAAGCTGTAAGAATATAGAAAAAATATCGCTCAGAAAAAGTTACAGGCAGAATTGCCTACGTAAAAATCATAAGAAGATGAGAATTCAGGAAGGACAAACAAAAAGGCTGACGTTAAATGAAGAAGAAAAGCAATAGAAAGCACGACAATCCTAGTGACGCAAGAATTTTATGTGCAGACTTGAGCTCACAGTTCAAAGAATCGCAGTGTTTAGAAACAGGTTCAAATACACAGGCTCTACAAGTACCCAGTAGCCAGTCCCTGTCCTTTATACAATTTGACATAAATAGTGTCCGTTCTGCGGTTTCAACTACCAAGTCCTCCTGGAACCCTGGCCCAGACGGAATGCCGCCCAACCTACTTAAGAATGGTGATGAAGATATCCCTATTCTTCTTTTAAGACTCTACTTTATCAATGCAGCGAGCTCAATACCCGACCGGTTGGAAACATACCACTATTATGCCAAGACATGAGGGCGGAAGCATAAAGGTAGTTGGTAACTATTGCCCTATTAACCACACTTCTATCATCACACACATTATGTAGAAGTTGATTAACAAAGCCCGCATGACTCACCGTTATGCAGGCGAGCACATAAATGAACCGCAGCACGGACTTCTAAGTGCTCGGTCATGTGCGACTTGTCAGCTGGACTTCTTTATTTAGTCACCGAGGACAGTGTCTCTAATATTTCAGTTGTCATTCTTTACTTTCATATGTAAAAGGCTTTTACTAGGGTATCACACATACGCCTGATGAATAAACTAAAGGAATACGTGGTAGACAGTCTTCTATTAGTCTGGCTGGGTTCGTATGTAATAGGACGTACGCAGTCTGTTAAGGTTGAGCAAACGATATCCATCCGACCTCCGTCCCCAGTGGCATGGTGCACGGGAGCGTCCTTGGTCCTAAGCAATTTTTGAGTAATATGAATGACCTCTGCTGGACTTTGCAACACGGTCGCTCGTTTACCTATGCCGACGACATAAAAATTGTCTACATCTTTGGCCTGGTAACAAATTGTTTGCAATTTATAGCATCAATGATGATCTAAAAGCACTTGGGAATAGGTGCAAACATTGGCAAATTCCCCTCACCCCTCAAAAATCTGATGTTAAGCCCCACAAATTTTCTATAACTGCTTGGTGCCTAACAATAAACGACATCACTATCAAACAGTATGCCATGAAAAGAGCTCTGGGCGTGCGCTACTCTATTAATCTCATGTTTGCAGAGCAAGTTCATTATCAAGTGGCAAGGTTAAGGGGATTATCGCTCCGCATACGCGGTTATATAAAAACCGCAGAGACAAGATTAGAACTTTATAAGAGCCACGCCAGGCCACATCTGGAATATTGCTCTTCTATATGCAGCAACCTACGGAAGTGGGACCGTGTTCTGCTGGAAATAGCTCAGCGGCGCTTTACAGAGACGTTGACTCCATCGCAGCGAGCGCTGAATTACCGACAAAGGTGCGAACACATTAAAATTCAACCCCTATGTCAAAGACATATTATCCTTAACCTGTGCTTCTTACATAAGCTAATTCATAGAAAGCTGCACAGTAATATCACTTGCGTTAAAGTAATTAGCGCATTTGGTTTTAAACTCCGAAACAAGTGCAATTGTTTTACACTGCTAAAGGAAAAGAAGGGACGGCAATCTGTATCCTTATTAGATGTGTACATGAATATTTTGAAAAGATTTTCCCCAAAACTAAAAGAAATCTAAAACATAAAGACATATAAGTAAGAAATAAAATTTACCTTTGTTTTAACAATATGTAAAGCATCTCCCATATCTGCGATTTGCAAGACTACTTCCTTAAAACTGGACTGGTACAGTTTGCGGAAGCCTAGGATGTATTCCATGGCACCTAAGCATCTTGAGCTCACAACTCATCCACATTCATTGTCGTTACCGGTTTATCACCTAAGAAACTTTAGCGGTATCGGTTGCACCCATTTTCTAGGGTTTAAGAATAGCAAGCCAAGTACACGATGACGTTAGTCTTCAACGATCTCTTCCTGACCTACTTGAGTTATCCTACGGACAATTCCGCCTTATGACTGCACTATGGAAAGAGTAGACGCCACCACAAAAGCATCCGGCAAGGGATAATAAGGGATAACCCCTATGAATTGTCTCCATCTATGACCGTTATTCTTTTAACTTATCCATTACCGGAATCACAAGACCCAGGAGGTCTCAGTCGGATCAGTCGCACGCATCGTACAGGTGCTAACATTAGAATTTTGAACGCAGGGTGCTTAGACATTACTGATTACTTCCTTACGTGCTTCTGCTCCTCATTGACACGTTGCTCCAAATGCTGAGTGGACCAATTGGTATCAACAACCCTCCGGATCTTCTTGTTCAGTGATCACTTCGTCAATGTTTAAGAATTTCAAAAAAAAGTACAGCTTAGCATACTGACTCTCAGGTTCGCAAACCCGTAGTTATTCCTACTATAGGGTATTGCAGGACAATGACGAAGCCAACCGTGCAGACGCATTTCAATCCTTATATCTTATATACGCCTTCATTCTTTCTCCAGATTTACGTTTATCACTTTCCAACTTCTTAGAACACTGGGTCCGTGAAAAATCTATTAGACTTATGACATTTGAAGTACTCCCAGTAAAGGCATCCTGCCAGACCTAGGACTTGCATAAGAGTTTGAAAGCTTGTTGCTGCTGATACACCTAAGATTATCATTAGAATTGTCCAAAACAGTCTAAAAACCGTCTTTAGATGAACCTTTATGTACCTTTGTAGATGTCGGTTGCTAGCTGCCCTTATTGACGCGTTTTTATTAATCGTGAGCACTAGCTACTGTACTCCGCCGTTACCAACTACCATCAGTATGTAGACAACAAATTACTATATATGCCTTTTATATTGTCGACACAGAGAGCACTTTAAAAGTTCTAAGCCCAAAAACCAGACATTTTGCTCTCCACTTATTCTCTCTTGGCCCCATATACTTAACTTTATCTGGTATACCTATACCTTCACTATTGGCAACTCTAGTAGACAAGCATCATGAAAACCAGATCCTCTTCTTTAACTGCTTTTGCTAGTTAAACGCATTTTCAGCTTCCATTTCACTGGCACGAAAGCTAACCAACGACGGAGAGGCCCCTGTCACACTGGCTGGCTGGACCACCAGAAAAGATTCATCACCTCTTCGCTTATCTTGGCCGCTCGTGTGTTATTTATCTTTTAGCTGGCTACAAAGCCTACCATGCGCTATGCGTAATGGCGGGTGCACAACCCGCTCCCTCTAGTTTTTGTTACTATCCTACTCTTGAGTTGTCTTATCACTCTTTGCTTAGGGTGCTAGAACAGCTCTTGCCATGAAAACCACTAAGGAAATAGCCGGCGTGACAGTAAAGTACTAGTTAACATAGCCGCCCAGATGAACACAGTTGGCAATTGCTTCGGAACTTAAAATTGGAGAGGAACGGCTCGAAATTAATCAAAAAGTGTACAATAGTGTGCAGCAACACATGAGGCATAACAAACCCTCTTGTTCGAGCAAGCTCAATCTCCAGAAGTAGAGTTGGTGATGCCCCACCAACGCAGAGCGAAATGGATTTCACGCCCCAACGCCACTTGCTAACTTGTACTAACTTGTCGCATGCTCATTCCTTTATTATTAGTGACAGGCTCCTCCAGCTCATTGAGGTTGGAGACATAGCCTCATAAATATCGGAAATTGGTTCTTAGTGCTAAAACGTGCGATGTTTGGCAAAGAAATGTGTGCATTTTTAGGTCAAAATGTGTCAAATGGTCCGATAGGTCTCCTGTGTTACGCAGGTAGACCTGGCTCATGCGGCCTTGTTATACACTTCAGAACCACATAGTGGCCTAAAAATAATTAACACCATATTTCTAGTGGTTTAGGAGGCTCAGTATCCACTGCAAATTGCATGCAGAGGACTTCTAACCGTGGGCTATTAAAAACTCTCCTGAATTCCCATGCAGACATAATATTTCTTACTGGATTTCTAGTGTTTTACGCAGAATTAAAGCTTATTTGCTCATAGTTGCCATGTACGTTTGCAAAACGCACTTTTCGACCACCTACGAAGTCCCTAGTTTTTACAGGGTATTACGGGCTATTTAGAGCAGTGCTGGATTGCTATGCCCATTTATATCGCTTCGCTACATTTTACATTTACTTTTCTTTTTTCTGCTACCTGCTTCCAAGCAGAAAGTCATTTTTAACGAAGAAAACAAGGGCTTTATTTGTAGATCACCATTAAAGTTCGAATAACTCGCCACCCATTGCATGTAATGCATTTTTTACTTTCAACGTGATCAGGAGTTAGACTTTGTCCTCAGCAGCCTACTTCTGTGCTACATTACGCAGTATTCATGCCTTAAGAATGGCTTTTCTGTCTTCTGAGCTTTGTTCAGGTGGAAGTTCCGCGGCACAAAGCAATATCAGTGCAAGAAAAGTTTGGCTATACTTTTCGTTAATTTGTATTTTTCTAGTGAACCACGTCGCCTTAGTAATACACTTAACAAATCCTTTTATTTTTCAGCTGCATACCTAGTACTTAATATGTATCTTTTTGTTTCTTATATAATTCCGCTACTCTCATTTCTCCTATGTGCGCACCAGTAATTGTGCCGACTGAGCGGGCCAATAAAGTCCAATGCATTTAAGTTGAATTTGTGGTGAATTGGATCTGTTCAAAATAAAAAAGGCTCGACTGCAGCTCTGCGCAACTTTCACAAAAAAACAAGGGGCTCAATATCGCCCGAAAGAACCAAAAATTTTCTAGGTGGGCGCCTGCGGCCCCATCAGCGGTACACCAAACAATGTCAATGCATTTGTAATTGCCAACTAGGAACATATACTCGTGTTTTTGCCTACTTCCATGTAAGCGCGTAGGATTAATGTAAAGATTGATCTGAACCCTTATGGGTGCAGCGTCTGGCCTTTCTAGAAATATACCTATTTATTTATTAACTTATTATTTATGCTGCAGGAGAAATAGAAGCCTGCACAAATACCACTAAATATTTTTACCGGCAACTTCACGCAGGATGCTAATAGGTTAGAGTGTTACTGAACTCATAATTACAAGTGGGGTATTCAACCTCACGTCGGCATTAGTTCATGCTCTCTCTAAACGGGTTACATGCACGCATTATCTGTAAACCACACATTGGTCATGAGTGATTAACCAGTGGAACTCCCTGGAGGTTAGCACCGGGCCAGGTTTATGGCTTTATTAAAGGACAGGTATGCTCCCAAACAGTCTGACGTATTGTTTATAATGGAAGGCTGAGAGAAATGAGAGTGTCAGTGATGGAGTTCACTAACAAAACACCGGTCTGTAGCTGGTAAACCTGCAATGAGGTGTTTGCACGTTCTTTGTCAGCACCACATTAACAGCTCTTTTGCCGAAAATAGTTACCCTTGGTGCGTTTTCTGATCCGGCAAGGAGCTGGTGACCTTGTGTCAGATTTCCAACGCTGTCCTATCAGCAGAAACGTATTGCATCGGTCCAAGGTGCACAGTGCCGGTGGCACCTTTATAAATAAATAAATAAATAAATAGTATATTCTCGGTAAAACGAGACACACCTGTAAAGGCGTGATCAAATATGCATACAAGCATAGTTTCTGTGGAATGTTAATACATTTCGTTTTAATGAAAGTTATAAAAGAAAAGATGTTGTCCGTGTGAGTGAGCATACTGGCAGGTAATAGTCAGACCCAGGGACATTATGGCGCTGTGGCGCGCAAAAATCCGTCGAAACACAAGTTGGGGGTAATTTCGCCAGGTAGTGATCCGTGAGCACAGGAGCCTAAGCAAGGTTTTGTTGCAACCAATAACCATTAGGAGATAGGGATGATCTGTGTTCCAACAAAGCATTTTTCATAGCAGTATTAGTTGCACAGGTTCGATGTAGAAGGCTAAGGCCTGCTTCAGTGTGAACTGCTTAGCTGTGACTTTATTTTGTGGCGAGTCACATCCGCCACGTTGCAGTGTTGTTAAGCGGACATTTGTGGCTTTTTATAGAAAGAGCGCTTGCCAGGCGAAAGCCCACCACGTCCTGAAACACTGCCGTAGCTTTCGTTGAACAGCAGTGCAAGTCGGTTATGCATCGTATAGACCGATTTTGCATTCTATTATTCGCAGTCGGTTGACAGCCAAAATTCTTCGTTGGTTGGCCGAATGGCTTAGTACTGATACGGCAGCAGTCGTTGAAGCCGGTCAATAATGCAAGATTCGAAGAGTCGAATGATAATGATGCAGGTGAGTAAACACATTGTTGATAGAGGCCGGCTCTTCTAGTATATTCTTGCTCGGCTCGCAAACCGTGTCCAGCTATCAGCACGCTGGACTTGTCGTGGGGTCGGTGAGTGAAGTTGTTTCTTGCGGCTGAATATGTCCTTAATAGGTAAAAACGCCATTCTCTGCAAATTGGATTTGGGATTCCTGCAAATGTAAGTAAGTGTAACAGTTTCCATATTTAAGTGAAAATTGCATGGAAGACTATCGGAACAGCCACGTATACTTGCGCAACGCTGTCCGGGAAATGACATCATAATAGCTCCAGGTGACTGGGGAAAAGGAATGTTTGAGGCAGTGAAGGTAATCACGCCAGAGTTGTTTGCCTTCGGTTGTGGAACGGGGATCCATGTGCATATATTATTCCAGGTGAGTAAATTGTTCTCTGAGTACGAGGCAAGCTAAACCCATTTGTTTAGACCCCGTGAAGCTAGCGCCTCCGGAATGGCGGAATGAGCTCCATTTGGAACAGTGTGTGGGTTTTTCATTTCCTGGAGAAAGGACCAAGATTTTTGAGGGTGGGTAGGCCAGTACCATTGGATAAACCTTCTCGTTTTGGCGGATGTACCTGTGGGAATCTCGTGAAAAACGGGCAACGGACAAGAGGTGGCCAAACAGAGACAGCAATGAATCAAGAAGCACTAACCCAGACGGGTAGCGCACAACGGTGCCTATGATACATTCAAACCTATGTAATTTTGTTTAGTATACATAATTCGCAAGCGCGTTCTATACATTACGTCGCTGGTGTGACGCAGACTACATCTACTACGTGGGAAGAAGGTACTGCACGCGCAGAGTCAGAAGCTGGATATAACAAAGCGTTTTACCAAATGTTAAGCGAATGATGCGATGGTTGGAGAGAAAGAGGTAAACCGATGATGATGGCGGAAGCCAGAATGCGAGAGGCATCTTAGGTGAAACTGAGGACAACTAGGTTGAGACCGAATGCGGGAGCAAGATAGGTAGAGCAACATTCCCAGAGGAAAAGGAATTTCAAGGAATCGGCTAGGAGCGGATGAATGCTGACGGCAATACGAGGAGTAGTTCGTAAGAGTAATTACGCTGAAGCGTTCATGATTCTACAGTCCAAAAGCCGTCAGAATCTAGGAAAATGGTCACAGTGGGCCAACACTGCGGTGCATTGGGAGTCGTTATGACACGTACGGCCTCAATAGTATACCAGTGCGAGCATAAGGTAAAGAGCATGGGAATAGGAAGAGTGGTAAGTTGAGCATAATAATGGAAGTACTAGTCAAGCAACACTTAGCAATGGTCCGAGTGCCGCCAATACTCAGGAGCGAGCTCAGAGCGAATAAGCTCATGCGCACAAGGATAACTTGGATAGGCGCAATGAGTGTAAGCTGCGGGAATAAAAATTGGAGCGCAATAAGAGAAAAGGCCATGGATAATAGGAAATAAAAGCAGGCAGAAAGTGACAGACTGGTCAGGTGAGAGAGTACAACGGCAGGACAGTAAAGCCGGACGTCCGAGTTAAAAAGAAAGGAAAACAGAAAGCGATGGAAAAGGTTAGGGTCTAGATGAGAATGGATCATTGGTAAAGCGTGGAAAGTCCCACAAGTCTCTCCAAGTAGTGTTTACAGGACCAATAGGTCAGCCGAACCAACAGAAGTGACGTCTCAAAAGTCCATATGTATTCATTGAGTATGGGACGGACAAAGCGGGATTGGGTTAATCGGCGCTTTGGGACTAGGTCGTACAATGCAGATAAGAAAGAGGCTATAACCATAATAGAGCTAGTTAGTTAGTTAGTTAGAGTGTAATAGAGTTAACTCTGCGGAGCCAATACCGTTTAAGGCTCGGTATCATGGGAGCAGTCAGAGATAAACAGACTAGTCCAGTGAGACAGGTTCACGGCAGGGCATTAAGGCCGGCCGTCCGATTAATAAAGGGGAAGGAAAAGAGAAAGCAAGATAAGAAAAGGTTAGGGTTTGTATGAGAATGTGTTACTGATAAGAAGTGAGGGAGCCCGCGAAGCATTCCAGGTGATGTAAGCAAGACATCGAGTCAGCCGAACCAAGGTTTGTAACGTGGAATAACTCTAAGTAAAAGTGGAAAAAAGTGCCTGCTCTAGCGAGACTAGATTAGTCGGCGCGTAGGAATAGCACGTAAAAAGTAAAGGCAGGAGAAGAGGCTGTAACAAAAGGTGAACGAGTCTAGCAGCCTCACGTAGTAAGGGATCAAGAGCGTTGAGTCTGTATAGCGTATACCACTTAAGTCAGAGTAGCATATCAGCAATCAGACGGAAGGAAACTGATCGGTGGACTAGATCACCACACCGCCATTTGAAGAACAATTGAGAACAGAGCGCGATAAAACATAAGTTAGCGCCAGGATGAGAAGCGTTTATTGACGATGGGTGGGAGAAGTTCACGAGGCTTTCTGGGTAATGTAAAGGGATAGTAGAGTCAGACGAGCCAAGAGAGTTGATGTCTCAGAAGTCTGAATAAATCCGGAGAGCAGGAGGCCGATCGGGTAGGACTTGATTAGTCGGCGCGTGTGGATAAGGACATGTAGTAAAGGTGGGAAAGGAGCCAGCAGTAAATGGTGAGCAAGTCAAGCAGGCTTTAAATTTAAGGGAAACATCATGTTTAGACTACGGGACGCATACCGCGTAGGTCTTATTAGCATAGTAGCAGACTGAGGGAAACAGACTAGGCTAGTGAGCTAATATCACAGCAATGGAGTGAAGCCGGATGTCCGATAAGAAAGGGATTGAAAACAGAAAGCGAGAGAAGAAAAGTTTAGGGTCGGTATGAAAAGGTTTACTGATAAGGAGTGAGGGATCCCACGAGTCTTTCCAGGTGAGGTGAGCAAGACATCGAGTCAGCCGAACCAAGGTTTGTAACGTGGAATAACTCTAAGTAAAAGTGGAAAAAGTGCCTGCTCTAGCGAGACTAGATTAGTCGGCGCGTAGGAATAGCACGTAAAAAGTAAAGGCAGGAGAAGAGGCTGTAACAAAAGGTGAACGAGTCTAGCAGCCTCACGTAGTAAGGGATCAAGAGCGTTGAGTCTGTATAGCGTATACCACTTAAGTCAGAGTAGCATATCAGCAATCAGAGAGAAGGAAACTGATCGGTGGACTAGGCTCCAGGTTATTATTGCCTCTGGTAGAAACAAGTTTTCGCATGAAGCTAATAATAATAATAATAATCATTATAATAATCATAATAATAATGGGCATGGATCTCCTCAACTGAAAGGCTGTGATAACATTTGGCACAGAACATACACACACAGGTAAAGCAATGCCCCTGCAGGAGCAACAGCAGGTTATCTTCTTTTATTTGTTTTGCAGTTCTGGTAAGGTAGTCGCCCATTATGTTTGTATGGCATGCGTTCTCCCTATAAAAAGCCACAAATGTCTGTTTAACAACACTACGACGTGGCGGATGTGACTCGCCACTCAATAAAGTCACCGCCCCTGACACATTGGCAAGTTGACCGACACCATATTTACAAGTTCTGTGTATATATCGGCTCTCGCACGAACACGCCTACATATCTGATTAGTGACATACCACTATTCTTAAGCATTTTCCCCCGTTTCCTCATACTTCACTCACTGACCTACATTGCTTACGGGACCTCATCGGACTAGTTCCTCATCAACATACCATATAAGTGATCTGATTACTATCTTTACCTCTCGCAGTCTGTGTACATAGACTACATACAACATTTGGGCTCTATTGGCCCACACTACTGTCTCCAACTGTACCACTCCCACTGTTGGTGCTGCTAATTCCGCTATCATGTACAATAATGCAATATGCTGATCATGCCCAAAAGGCGTGTCTCGCTTTGTCGAGAACAAAATATTTATTTATTTATTTACATAACATAGGTTTTAGAGTATTATGTGTAGCGTTGCATGCCGCCCTTCTTCCGATAGTGCTGCTTGATACATTGCTGTATCTGTTTGGTTGCCACTTGTCCGTTGCCCGTTTTTCAAATATTTCCACAGGTACATCAGCCAAAACAAGAAGGTTTATCCACTGCGACTAGCTGACCCCTTCTCAATAACTAGTTAACTTAAACACTTGAGCCTTCCTAAGGGATAGGAAGAACACACTCATCGTTCCAAATGGAGCCTTTTTTGTCATTCAGTAAACGCCACTTTTACTGGTTCCAAAAAAGAGGTTTAGCTTGCCTCATACTCACAATGCAATAATTTAGTCAACTGGACTGATATGTTTACCTAGATCCCCAGTTCCCCAACGGTAGGCAAGCAATTCTGTCGTGGTTAACTGCATCGCCATAGAAAGCTTTGCTTATACTTCCTGGCGTTTAGACAATTGGTTTTGGCGCCTTTCAAATCCGGACGAACATACGGCTTCTCCATTTACCTGGAGCTTTTCCGGCATCATTTCATGGACAGCTTTGTTGCTCCTCAATGGCGCTCGAACAGCTGGGTTCGACCTCTTTCAGTTCTACAAGCTTATCCTTATATCTAGTAAGCTGCAGCTTCTGATGGCCCTTCACGTAGTTTTCACTTGACCATGGAGGCAATTACGGTTGATGAAATTCCGCTCACATGCTGCAGAATAAGTACTTCATGACGAGCCAGCATTGGATAAAGGAATGGCATTTTTGCATTGCTGGTCGTATACAGCCAATAAGAGGAACTGCACTCACCATCCCTAAGACAAGCGCAGCGTGGAAAGCTGACCACCATCCGCACGACCCGGGAAAGTATACCACAGAAGAAGCCAGCCTGTTAACAATAATTTTGCCCACCTGCACCAATCCTTGCTGGACTCTATGAATCTATTACCTTTGTGACCGGTTTGAAGGATTACGGCAGGATCATTACCAAGCCAGTCGTTCGGCCAGCGTAGAAATTTGACTGTCAATCCACTGCGAGTAACAGAGAGCAGAATGATCCTTTACGATGCATCTCCGGCTTGCACTACTGTTCAAACTAACCTCGGGCAGTGTTCCATAACGTGGTGCGTTTTTACTTGACAAGCCATCTCCATATGAACAGCCACGAACTTTCGCTTAACAACATGGTGACGTGGCGCGCGCGCTAATAAATAACATCACAGCTGAACATTTCACACTTAGTTCACGCAGGCACCGGACTTCTACGTACAGCCCATGCAACCGATTTTGCTCTGGAAGACGCTCTGATGGAACACCAAACATTATAAGCTTCTAATGGACGACGGTTGCACCGAACTATTACTGTAGCTACTGTGCTCAAGTATTATTACCTGGCAAAATCGCACCGAACTTGAATATAGAGAGAAAGGTTATGATTGACTTTCTCGCGCTCCAGCGCCGTCAAGTTCCTGGGTTAGACTATTGAGTGAAAAATGCTCACCCGTATGAACCAAGGATATTTCGGTTGTACCTTTCAACGCAGATCCGCTTGCATGCATATTTGATCGCGCCTTCAGCTGTGTACCTCGTTTTACCGAGAATATTCCATTCATGGTACTTGACTGTTGTATTTAAGACCCCGGCGTCCACCTGTCGCAACATGTCTCGATAGAATGAATATGTGCTTAAACGTGGGTTAGTACATTCCAAAACTGAACGCCTCGGTGCTTGTAGAAAAATGTTATATGATTACCAAATAAATACGGCACACTAAGTTTGATAAGCAAAGTGCTATCATTGACGCAACGCAGGGAAATTAATGTACCGAGCAAACATCCTTGTTTACATCCGCTGATAAGTAGATGCGCAAAATGACAATAGACGTCTGTGACTATTTTAGCGGGATTGTTCAAGTATGATGCTAGCCAACCCATTAGTGGGTCGCGGACTTTGAAGAAATCTTGTTTATTAGGTAACGGTTTGTGAGGCACCAGCTCGATGGTTTGCGGCATGCGAAAACATTGAAGTAATATGGCATACTTTGAGTCAACGAAGTACGGTATGTCCTTTAGGTACTGCAGTGACCAGAACTTGTACGATCGTTAGTCATGGAAAACATGTTAGGCTTTAGCTTTCAGCCCGTGTAAGTTGATGAACTACCTAACTCTTTTCACAAACTTCACTAATATGCCGGCTATAATACGAGCGATTTGGCTTGAACTATTATTGTCCATCTGTTTTGTGCAGCCTTATTGGCGGGGGCTAATTAATGTGGTGTTCCATAGATAAGCAACT
The DNA here is from genome assembly GCA_944474145.2 of Dicrocoelium dendriticum. Classification (NCBI taxonomy): domain Eukaryota; kingdom Metazoa; phylum Platyhelminthes; class Trematoda; order Plagiorchiida; family Dicrocoeliidae; genus Dicrocoelium; species Dicrocoelium dendriticum. Next base: position 138,467,386 of record OX104063.1, read on the forward strand.
TACTTGGATCCCACTGAAACGGTAAACATATATATATATATATATGGAGCCTTGACATAGTAGACCCTCGCAGTTTCATGGCATAGGTGGGATGCCGTCAGCTTCTAGAGTTCAGCACGGTTTTATAGAATGAGTTGCTTGCCAGATATTGTAGACAGCAATAGCACGTTACATGGATTCTTAGTGTATGTCTTTGGTGTCAAGGGTCATATAAGTAGGGAATAAAGAAGGGCCTTCAACCAACTTGTACCGATACGCTTATATGGTTTAGAATCAAACTGACCGACGTTACTTATGAAGCAAAAGGGCACCAATAAACAAAATAACGCGCTTACGAACAGACATCTACGAGCGTTACGCGAATTACGCGATAAGGACGTCGTTGTAATAAAACCGGATGGGCGTTCAGGAGTTCCAGTCATGAACAGTGTAATACATTGAGAAGTTGAGCGGCATACTCTGTGACACTAACAAGTTTAAACGACAGGAGAAGGCAGGGGATGTAACTGCATTCAAATAACGAATCATTTGCCACTCAGAAATGCTTCATCAGTATCACTTGATTGACATCGCTAAGTATAACAGCTTAAAGCCGAGTGGATCAACTACCCCACAGCTATATGGGCTTCCAAAAATGCACAGGAGCCGAGTTCCGCTCAGACCGATCCTCACGAGGAGGAACGCACCCCAACCTAAATTAGCTCGCTGGTTGGTTAAAATACTTGCTCCGATAAAAGTCCAGTCTAATATGTATGGCCTCAAAGGTTCCCTTGAGCTCATAGAAAACCTCGATAAACTGAACTGGTCCAATAAGGGGATGTGTTCCTTAAATGTGGAATCTTTGTTTACTAGCTTGTCGCCACACCAGCCCGTTGACTACGTCTGCGAATTAGCAAAAGGTTCCGAACGTCCGTTGCCGATTCCAGTTGAATTCCTAGGAGAATCATTACTTGCATGCACAGCGAATGTCGATTTCTACTTTCTAAACATTCCGTATCACCAAATTCATGAGGTAGCCATGGGCAGCCCAATGAGCACAATACTATTGGATTCTCTTAGGCTGATGACAGAACGAAGCTTATCCGAAGCAATAGCGCAGTTACCCTATTACAAATGGTACGTGAACGATGTCTTAGCTTAGTTTAGCCGAAGTGCAAATCGCACAGCTAATAGCGCGGTTTAACTCTTTGCATGCCAATTTGAGGGTTTCCTGTGAAGTCGAACAACAGAACGGACTTCCATATTTGGATGTACTTATCAACCGCAGGGAGAACGGACCGGTAAAACTGTCTGCCTATAGAAAAACGACGTGGTCGGTACAGTATCTGCATTTTATTAGCTTGCGCTAATGCGGCTTAAGCGAACGCTTGTGAGGACCCCGTTTAGTGTCGCCAGACTAATAAGTTCAAGCGATTGTCTAGCCGATGAACTAGAATTAATTACCAACACGTTAATGGCTAACGGCTACCCACGAAAATTTAGTTGGAAGCACAGAGAAATTCGTGAAATGCAAGTTGCTGTACCTAATGTGCCTAGGAAAAAGGTATTCTTGGAGCTGCCTTTTAATAGTGACGGTGCTTCTTTGAGGACCAGAGGACGTCTGCTTACCGCCACAAAGAGCACTTTCTGTGCTGCCGAAGTTGTAAAGATGGACCGAACTCATTGGTTACCGTTGCCTCCACTTAAGGAAACGCAGCCTATTGGCACCAATTCCCACTGCATATATCAAATCGCTTGTAAATGCGAGGATAGTTACACAGGCAGAATCAATAGAACACTCAGTTCCAGAATAAAGGAGCATGTACCAATATGGGTTCAGTGCGGACTTATTCAGAAAGCAAGCCCAGCTCAGATTATAGGTGTACGCAGGCCGCCAGCAGCTTCGATTGGCAGTTAATTATTGGCATCAGGTCACAGAATTGAGGTCAACAAGGCGTTTAGAATTCTGCTTCGCCATACTAATTCCCGGCTCCTTCGGTTTGTCTAGGCTATTGCCATCAATCGGACTAAGCCAGTGCCTCTGTGTTCAAAAATGATTAACGGCCAGCCTCAGGCTGCCCTGCTTCTAGAATAGAGACACCCTTTTTTCTTTCGTTCGTTTGTATGTGTGTCTGTACCCACGAACTGTTACATAAAATTACCGGTTACCATTATCAGCACTGATGAGAAGATACGAAAGGCTTGCACCTGCCGAACTCCTCCTAATTCTGCATTTCAAAGAATTTAGTGCTAATGCGACTGGATGTAGTCCATCAATTTAGTGTTCAAGGAAAAGTGTTTGTTGGTCCTTCGACGACAAAGTCAGTCTAGTTTTATGCTTTAAATGGTGTTCCTAGAGCTGCTTGATCTACGTGTGGGTTCCCAAGCAACTGTTAGTGCTTGATTGTGTCACTGAGCCAGTGCATCTGTAGAATCATTGTAACGCTCCTGTCCTCCTTTAACGCGCACACGGTTTGCTAAATTTCTACGTTATCAAAAGTTCGGCTACTTCTTTTTAAACGTCAATGGCTTGAAGTTTTTTGCAGCAAAGTAGGTTAAGGCTTGACAAAACGACTGATAGATGCGCTTCACAGCTGTGCTTACTTTGTTGCTGAGAAATAAAGCATCATAATCGCAGAACGGAAGAATTATCTGTTAACCCTGCGGCTAGTGTGGTAGTTAGTAGTTATTTGCCTGGTGGCCATTATACCTTGAAGAACAAGAGTATCAGGTTGCCGTTGCTACCCGCGATGTTCTCTGAAACATCCCTTTGTACTTTGGCCATACCCCATGTAAACCTGTCATCTAACGTGTTCGTCAACCTAGGTAGCATGGAAATCCACCGTGTCCAACCTACTCGGACTGAAAAAATGAGGTCTCTGTGTACAGACAAGTAGGTATGGGAGAACCGTTGTATCTGCGGGAGATTGAAAAGCCTAAAACTATACTTTGTTAGCGCTTCTATGCTGATGCAAAATCGAAAGCTGAGGTGATACGGACAACATTCCTGGTTAATGAATTTGTTAGTTTGCGGAGAGGTGCAAGTACACCGAGTCAACTTAGACGGAGAATTAGCGAAAATCAGGGATATTTGCCAGCGGTGAAGGTTCAAACCGCTTAGTTGTACACATGTGCTGAAAATGTCTGGGGCGCCTTCAATTTTTCTGCTGTGGTGATCTTTAGGTAAGAGGTGTTATGGGGGTTATTATATTATAGTCTATCATAGTAGCGGGGTACCGCTTTTCGGTAAGGAGGATTGATTGCAACTTTTTTAATTGTACAAGCATGTTTAGTGAATAATATTCGTTGATACACCATCTGGCGTTAATACAGCTAACGAAAACATTACATATATAATGGAAGCAGTGTTGGCGTCACTGTTGTATAAGTCCTTGCGATCGCGGCTTATTTGAGCAAGAAATATGTGTTGGTTCTTTGGGAACGAGCCCATTACTAATAACCTTGCGGGAAGGGGTGGTGTGCTGCTGCCACCGCCGATATACTTTGTGGAAGGAGAGGGTTGATGTAGCAAGGATACATTGTGGTTGACTTGGCGCTGAGCTTAGCTGTGCACGCGAAGAAATTGCAGTAATAACTAGTGTATATATTTGGCACCTGCCGCGTATGCGGAGCATACAACTGAACGCGACTCTATCCATTTGTACAATTATATACATTATAACACTTCTACTTCATTATCTCTTGGCACACCTCCATAATGGCAGACAAAAAAGCGCGTTACAACACCTCGCCTCATCGTATCACTATAGCCGATCTCATGAAGTGTGAAACCGAAGACATAAAATCTGTGTTTCTGTAAGCTTGCTGATCATATACCCTACGTGCCTGCTCATTCTGTTGCATGCCCGAAGGGTTGAAGCAAAAGAGAATGGAAGTGACTTTTTACGATCACATGGCTAGCAGCGTAATTTTCGCGTACTTCCCCAGTTCAAGGATGCTGTGGCTGCGACGAAATATTTTAAACATCGGGACATATTGCAAAGCGTACCAAGGTCAAGGCAGTACGCGACGTGGTGACCCAAACGTCCGTTACAAATGTTAGTCTGACGGAGTCGAGCCTGGTTTTCACCTATTGGAATGTAACTGACGATGTATGACTTAGACACAGGTACTCTTGCCCGGTGCTTCCGAAGTCACAGGCGGCTCAAAACATGAGACCATTTATATGCTTATGGATGCAGGTGGAACCTTTATTACACCCAGTGATTTGTCTGCTAGCCTCGCGGCTTCGTCAATCGCAGCCCAGGGCAATGAAACGCATCACGTTGCTACAAAGGCTGCCGTATTGCTAAGTGGCACAGTAGCGCCGAAAGCAGCACGGCAAGATCAATAAATACTGACGGCGCACTCTGGCAAAACCCAAAGCGATACGTCGACCGAATTAAGCATGAGAATATTGGCAAGACGAATCGTCCAAAAACCACTTGGCCTCCACACACTCGATACGAAGCGAAATCTATAACAACTATAATCAGGATTGAGCGGCCGCAAAGTAAGAGTTACCTACTCAGTGCCCCAAGCCCCGCGACGCGCAACAAGACCCCGGATACACTTCACTCCACTACCGGTCGAACTGCAAGGATACACTGGCAAAGCCCAGTCAGATATGTCGTCCAGACCAACCATACATTTATAGCCAACGCAAATCATGAGGGCAAAACAAAGCTTTCACCCTCACGATATATGGCGGTCTCCTACAGCAACAAACAGTATTGAGCAGCCGCAACGTAAGAATTACCTACTCAGAACCCCAAGCCCCGCCGCGCGTCTCCAGACCCCAGGCAAAATCCGACACACTGTTGACCGAACAACAGCACCAGAGCGAAACCCACATGAGCGAAACGAACTGATGAATTCCGCACATGCCCCGCTCCCCCATCCACCCATCCCACCACGCCAGGCAACAATCCGCCAACAACACACCATAGTGCCACAAATCATGACGACTCCATCCGCGTGCCTCATCTCCTAGCTCGCGAGGGTCAAGCAGCGGCTCTCTACGACCTGACTCGATGCCTAGACATGCTACAAGTGATTCAAACCAACCTATCTCAGGCAATCGGACGGCTCCCCAAAACGCCAACCCTATGACCGACTTCGGGCTAGATCTCTCAGCTCATATACATTCTCAGTTACCTCCACATTCTTCCCCTTTGGATTCGACGCTCCATGCCACGCCCAACCACTCTCATTGCTTTCCACCGACCTACCCGGCATGCCTCTCCACTCATGCATGCAAACGAGCCCCTTACCACCTTCCGATCGTCTGGGCTGCTGCTAGACGGTTTACTCGATTTCAGTAATCCAACCAGGAACTATCCACCAAGAGATGCCCCAACACTCCCTACTACATCCCACTTCGACGAATCTAGTAAGCTGGGGAGCCATAATATGTTTTTCCTCAACGACAGGTCTAATAATCAAAAGAATAACCTACTGGGTCCGCTTGTTACTATGTCCAAAGCACTACTGGTTCTAATCACAGAGACATGGCACTCTGCCAGTTCGTCTGACTCACCCATCCAAATACCAGGCTAAGCTTCATTCTGCAGTGGACGCGACAAGCGACGGGGCGAAGGATGCCTCACCTACGTCAGCGAAGACTTTCATGCAACCTCCTTCCAAGTCATATCTTTGAGTAACCCGGAAGAATCTATACGGGTTCAGGCTGATGGCGAGCACCTAGACCTTCTCACTGGCTGCGGCTACATCCGACCACATATCTCAACAGCTGAAATCAACAAGCTGGTCGAGTTCTTCACCGAAGTTTCGCTGTTACCTACACGCCTTAAGAAAAGCGGCGGTGACGTTAATATGTCGCACATTTAGTGGTCTACCCAGTCCTTACCCAAATATAGAGCGTATGTTAACTTACCTTCGCATAAAACAGGACTCAAAATGTTGACGTACCTACCAAGAAATCTAATGTCCTTGACTAAATATTCATGAAAGACATCAACCCAGCACAAGTCTGTGTGCTTGACAACCTTCTTGGTAGCACTCACCCAATGGATGAAACACAGAGCAAACCACAGAGCTCCAACAATTGCCTCATTATCTCTTCCTAATTTTAACCTCATTAATGCCCCCGCCTAACTTTGCGGTTATATCAACAAGCACCTTTGCAAACCTTTTTCACTCAGCGATTCCACGACATCGCCTACAGCACCCCAGCTCACCGATGATAGGCTGACTAGCACAGAAGTTAACCTACGCGCAGTCATGCGGGATATTCGTACACTCAACATGTCTCAATACGCAGAACCCGCTGACGTTCCATCCTTAGTGCTGATACTAGGAGGTCTAGACATTCCAGTTCTCCTCCTTAACCTACTTACACTCTCCATGACAACCCATACCTTCCCCGCTGCTTGGAAGCATGCTGTGGTCCTGCCACGACATAAACGAGGATGCCGTCTTTACATAGACATTTATCGGCCTATCAGCCACACACCCATCGCATCAAGAGTAATGGAGAGACTGGTAAATGCACAAATTCTTAACTTTCTGGTGTCTCGAATTCTCAATAATAGGTTTCAACACGGGTTCCTGCACGCGAAATCCCGCCAGACATGTATATTTGAGTTTCTAAACAACGTCACTGACGCGATAAATTAAGGGTATAAAGTGGTCGTCATCTTCCTTGACATGAAGAAGGCGTTCGACCGCGTTCCACTCCTGAAACTACTGACCAAACTCGCCTCCTTTGGCATCGCCGGGAAGCTGCTGTCCTGGTTTGCATCCTACTTATCAAATCGAACACAATCGGTGTGCCTGGGCGGCACGACGTCTTCCAGAAAAGCGGTCATCAGGGGGGTCTTTCAAGGAAGTGTCCTGGGCCCCTTGCTCTTCTTAACCTACGTCAATGTCGTCTTCCAAGTCTTCCGCTGGGGAACGCCATAAATATTCGCGGACGACATCAAAGTCGTATTTTCCTTCGTCTCTGATAATATGAGAGATAATCCATCCACAATACAAAGAGACCCTAAGGCGCTAGAAAACTGGTGCGCCATATGGATTCTCAAATTTTCTCCAGGAAAAAGCAGCATTCTCTCTTATAGATGCATAGTGCCACCAAGTACCCTTACTCTCGGTGGCGCTTCTCTTACCGCAAGCCACTTTGTTCGTGATCTGGAGTTCAATACTCTGGTTCCTTCAACTTTGCGGAACAAGTAAGCTATAGCGCAGCCAAGGCTAGGTCGTTAATAGGCTATATCTTCAAATCCAGGTCCCTTTTGGAATCTCGACTGGCAATGAACAAAACGTGCGCTTGGTCTGTTCTTGAATACTGCTCTATAGTCCCTACGAACTCACGCAAGTGCGACAGGCTTGCACTGGAGAACATATAGCGTTCCTTTACCAAGCGTCTACTAAGCTCAAACATGCTGAACTATCGTAGCCGATGCAAGCGACTGAGATTGGACCCACTGTGGCTACGGAGGTTAAAGATAAGCCTTACGTTTCTCTACAAGCTCAAACAAAGGCCGGAACTGAACCTTACACGACACTTCCGAACTGCAGGGGATACCCGATATCATCTGCGCAACGCGACCTATTCATTCAGTCTGCCGGCTGCTCGTTGCGGCATACGCCACAATTTCTTCCTTTATAGATACGTGGACACATGGAACAAGTTACCTCTGCAAATCCGATCATCTGTAACCAGTACACACTGCAAAAATGCTATAAGAAGATTCCTCGACGTAAACACAATTTCCGAACTATCAAGCCTCAGAGTGTCGGAAGACGAGCTATGGGAGACAGGACAAAACAACCTCTAGCGAATAAGCCTACATCCCCTTTTTATTCTTTAAATCTAACAGCCTCCTACTTCATTTTAACCTCACCTCACAGCTGTTTCTGCTACCTTATGATTCGCACCTCTGCTCTATTTGGCCTTCATATTGCCACCTAAACGAGACTGCCTCGAGACTTCCGTCTATTTGACCGAAATATTTCACTTGCTGTTCTCTCTTGAACGTTGAAGATTTACATCCTCATTATTATCATTGCCTATTCTATACCCTAAATGGCTCTACTCTAACAACACTCCTTGACTACACCGTACACGGCAGTATGCATCTTCCCCATCTATCAGACCGGTGTCTCCATTATTACACCTGCGCCGGATTATAACCACTTGTAAAGTTTCAGGTCCCATCCACCCCCATGTTTAACCCTATTCTGTGTATATTGTATCCAGCACGCCTTCTGGCCCATATGGCAACTCTTCAGTAGTGGCCTTAGTACCCATAGCGCCAACGCAAAATCCCACTCCTCCATAGATTACCTTCGCTGCTGACTCTCACTCAAACCTTTTGGACCAGTCCGGTCTTTGGGCTCCAAGTACCAATAGGTCTCAGACCAAGGCCTCTCTTCTTTTGAGCATCGGCTGCCATCGACTAAGGTTCTCATTGGTATAAGTAACAGCCTCATGATACTCGTCTCCGTCTGCTTCATTATTTGTATGCTTGGTCCCGCCTACCGAAATTGAAATTTCCGGTCTCTGATTGAGTTTTTTCTCTCGGCTCCGCTATCATGCTTTTCAGCTCACAGTAACGTCTCCCGCTCTGGTTTGGCATCAACTTTGGTCCATATTGCAACTGTTCAATGGTGATATAGGTACCACTAACGTCAGCGCAGCATCCATGGCTTCCCTAGATTCTCTTTTTTTACTGTGCCTCTTATTCTTAAACCTTTTGGACCAGCCAGGCCCCTGCGGCTCCAAATGCCTACAGGTCTCAAACATGGCCCCTCTTCTTTTGCGCATCGGCTGCCATACTCTTTGTAGTTTTCACATCCCCGTCTATTGGACTGTTGTCTTTCTTATTCCACCGGCACCAGATTCTGAGCACTTGAACTTTTTCGGATTTCATCCACTCCTCTGTTTAACCATACCCTACTGTATACTTGTTCGGCACCTTTTCTGGTAAATATCGCAACTCTTCGGGTGAAACACTTAGCACTTGGCGGTGCTGTCTGTATTATTCTCTTACCTTTGGTCACTTCCGGAGCCGGCCTTACGGTCATTTTCTCTCTGCAGCTGTTGCAAGTATTGCTGTCTGTTCTCTTTCTTGTATTCAACACTGTACACCTATCAGTCTAGGCCAAGCCTAATAAAGCGTGCCGCTCCTGTGTATTAATTAATCAGGCTGCCAGCAACTCACTAATTAGTGAGTTATAAGTAGTAGTCTATTTGACCACAAAGTTCCACCCTGGATGATCACCTTAGAGCGGCACAACTAGCACCTCTTGGGGCTCCTGCTCACACTACTGGCATTCCTGGTCCTTTTCAGCGCTGGCTCTACAACCATTTTTTCGCTAAAGCCGTAGTATTCAAGCGCCTCACGCCCCTGTTGTTATCGTTGATGGCCTTTCAGCGAGCGGTTTCTTCATCATAGTTAATCCGACTCCCAGTATCGCCATTCCCTGTCGTCTATTTGACTTGTTTGCCGCACTGTAGAAGTCCCTATATTTTTTTCCGCTATCCCAGGGCCCTTTAGGGCTGGCTTTGCAACCGTATGCTCGCTACAGCTCTAGTATATAAACCCTCTTCTAGTCACAACTTTGGCACTCCGTCTCACCCCTTCACCCAACTGTTTCTCTAGCATCCGACTACTAAACATGTTACCTTATTGTTTTCATGGGTCTCAAACCCGGCGTAGTTACTCAACTGGCTCTCATACATGTTCGAACGATAAACTCTACCATTGTCAACCGATCGCTCAACCTATATCTTAAGAGCATAGCAAACCACCCACTACGTTCTGATTCCTTCAACGCATTTACCAGTTAACAACTCCTGATACCCACGGCTTCCACACAGGACAACCTTTGCGTGCGCTGCGCCACTTCGGAAAGCATTTTTCTCCCAAATACTGCAAATACCGGGTCTTCTGCTTGCACACCAAACTACGGATATCATGTACAACATATTCGCCCGTTCCATTACTTTTAACCAACACAACGTTAACCTAAATTTTATAGTTTACATTAACATAGTCCTGTTCAATTCCTTTGGCAGTTTGCTCGGTCCGATTTTCTTTTCTTCCCTGTTCTAAAAGATAACATTACCTGCACGAAACACCTCTGAGAACATACTTGCGAATCCCTCATGGACACGGAATCAATACAGAACAAAAAGTCACTGGCAGTAAGCAATCCTGGCACACTAAATTAACCTCGAAAACAATTCAAATCAATGCAAGTTACCTGCGTCATCGGACTTCAACAGCTCCAACCACTTGCGGTCGATTCCGGAGGAGACTACACAACCAAGGAAAACAAATTGGCGAAACGCGACTGCGAACATCCGCGAGGGTAATTGATCAGATGCAATCTTTTCAATATCATATCACCAGTCGGCAGTGTTCTAGGACGTGGTGGGTCTTTGTCTGTCAAGCGTTTTACCTAAAATAAAACCACAAATGTCGGTTTAACAACACTGCGACTTGAGGGATATTACTCGCCACTCAATAAAGTCATGGCCCCTAACACATTGGCAAGGTGACCGGTAGCACATTTACAAGTTTTGTGAATACATCTGCTCTCGTAGGCACACACCTACATATTTGCTTACTGACATGCCACTTTTCTTAAATATTTTTGCAGCTTCTTCCTCATGCTTCACTCACCTGACCGGCATTGTGTACACAACTTAATCGGACTAGTTCCCCATTAACATACTCCACATTAATTGTCTGATTCTTATATCTACATCTCGCATTCTGTAGTCATAGGCTTCGTACAACCTATGGACCATATGGGCCTACACTACTGTCTCCAACTGTACCAATCCCGCGTCTGATGCTGCTAACCATGCCATCATGTACATTATTACAATATGCTGATTATGCCCAAAAGGCGTGCCTCACTTTGTCGAGAATAAAATATTGAGTTATATATTTTTTAATTCAGGTAAATAAATAAATAAATCTTTTATTCTCAACAAGGAGAGGCACGCCTTTACAGGCACGATCATTTTGACATAACGATGCATGATCTAGAAAGTGCAAAAATCCGATATGTTTGCCATAGCATTTTGTGTTTGTGTAGGTGGTATATATGTATGTCATTGTGTGTATGTGTATGTAGCTGTGTATTTTGTGCTTGCAGTTGTGCTGCTCCAATCTCCAATGTTTTATATCGTCAACAATATGCGAGTATAAGATTAGTGTTCGTGGGTTGGATAGAATTATCCGGATATCCACGGGACAGTGACTTTATTTTTTGGCGAGTCACGACCGCCAGGTCCCAGTGTTGTTAAGCAGATATTTGTGGTTTTTTATAGGGAGAACGCTTGCCAGGCAAAACACACCAGGTCCTGGAACACTGCCGCCGAACTATTTGCTGGAATAGGTTAAACCCGAACCACCCAGCTGACACCACATATGCTGGTATACACCAATACTTGGAATATACCATCAGATCGCAAGCTGCGTAACCGCTGCAGTAACACCGATAGACTAGCGATAGCTTGTATGTAAAGAAAAGAGAACGCAATTTTAATCAAAGTTCACGTAATTGAATGAAACAAAGTAGCTGTATTTTGGATGGCTAGCCGAACAACTTCCTCGTGTTGCCAGCTGGGTGGTTCAGGTTTTACCCGTTCTAGCTAATAGTTCGGCGACAGTGTTCCAGGACGTGGTAGGTTTTTGCCTGGTAAGCGTTCTCCCTATATAAAACCACAAATGTCTGCCTAACAACACTGTGACGTGGCGGTCGTCGTTCGCCACAAAATAAAGTCACTGCCCCGTGGATACCTGGATAATTCTTTCCAAACCACGGACACCAATTTTTTACGCGCACATTGCTGACCAGAGCAAACATTCAAGTATGGACCAGCACGGTTACAAGCGCAAGCTACACAGCTATATAAACGCACACGCAATTACATGCTTACATACCCCCTGCACAAACAAGCGCTGTTATGGCAAACATATCGGATGTTTGCACATTCATGATTACGCATAGTTTTGTCAAAATGGTCATGCCTGTAACGGCGTGCCTCGTCTTGTCCTGAATAAAAGCTTTATTTGTTTATTTATTTATTAAATACTTTACCCTGTTAGGACTTGGGTAGTGACAGTTTTAACAAGCTACTTGTTTGCTTGCTATTGTTTAAGTCAAAGTCAATAGTGTGTATTTGATCTTCAGTATACTTGGGATCGGATTGGCAATGCTCAGTCATTGCTGGCGGGGGAATTAAAGAAGTCCTTGTTAAAGAACGCGCAGAGATCAACCGCACCTGTGACTATCCTTTAAGCGGAAAATACCAGGGTAGTAATCGGTACATATTTGCTGCCGCCGCGCTGCTTCATTAGTCGAATAAGGGACTTTACTTGTGGTCAGTACAATGCTCTGCGTGCTCAGCTGATGTACGCGCATTACTTGGTGCACTTCCTTAATCGGCTAGTAGTTCGTTCATACGGATGTTTAAATGAAAGTTATTGGTCTCGATGTGATGGGCGTGCTTAATTTTTAGTTTGCCAGCCAGTTTGCATGTGGAAGCACATAAAGCGTCTGACGCTATCTGATCATCCTCTGTTTTGTAGCAAGGATGACTAAGCAGTCCGTGAAATTGTTCTAAATACGCCGATCGCAGTATATATGTTGGCAAAGGAAGAAGTCGTCTCAGGTGGGTGCTAGGAGAGTGGAGGAAAGGATTTCGCAGTTGCTGCTTTGGAGGAGCCAAAATACGGTATATTTCGTAATTGCATGGTAAGGGGATTTAGAGAGCGCAAAACTCAACCACACCACCTTGTTTTCGCTGTCCCGTAGGTTGTCTAGCTAGTTGGCGCATGCATGGGAAATACCGTTATTAAGTATAAAAGATCAAGTGTGGCAGATTCTTCTAGTCGGTGCATTCACTTGCTCTGTCCGTTTTCATGCGCAGAAATAGTGTCAACATGGGCCCTATAATTGGGTGGTGCTGACTGGGCCACGAAACATGTGGCCTATTAAAACCTCCAGCAATATTCTTAAAACGTGCGGTGTGTAATGAGAAGTCCTGAAATAGTCTGACCATTTTGGCAACCTTTCCACAAGCGCAGTGGGATGGGTTGTTTAAACAGCCTATCAGGACGTCAAGTGACCTCCATCGGCCTGAATCCACACTGAGTCATCAGAATTGTCAAGATATAGTTTAGAAAGATGATGCGTGAACCTCGTTCTTGACGTACAGGAGACATCCGTCATCACGTTTATTGGCATGTCCATTACAGGACTTGATGTACCCTGGAATGTCAATTGCTGTATCAGAAGCTTCAGCTGAGTGCCATGTTTCTGTTAGCAGCATTATATGCGGGCTTCTCAGAAGAATGAACGGGCCGATTAGGTGCATTTTATTTTTATTTGATCGTGCATTGAAGGCATATTGAAAGCTTCGCCAATATTTTTTAACGTGCTGGCACAAGCACTGCTCCTTGAACTAATACACCAGGTCGGTGAAACTAGAACGAACGAAAGTCGGTGGGTTAAACACACAACTGGTCAGAAAGTCTTGCTGGCTTCCCACAGATTAAGGCCAAACAGGATCTTTTGGGTTGCCAATGGATATGGCTTGCAGTTAATGCATGGAAGGCAGTGTTACCCTAAATAAGGCAGCCACTTCCACATTGATTGGCAAGTCCTTTACAGAAAATAGTGTGACCGGGAAAGGGCAGCAGCGCATCAGAGGCGTCAGCTAGCTACCAAGTTTCTGTATTAAGTGCAGCCCGCGGACTGCACAACAGAATGAAGTTCTTAGAAGATGCAGTTTAGGTTTCATTGCTCGCGCGTTGTGGAGAAAGACTTTATTTGCGTCTTTATGTACTACAACTGCGTTTGCTGTCAGTGCGCATTTTATGCTAACAGGGATATAAGTGTTAAAGGATATAGCTCCGACATGAGGTGATGTATGCGCGCTATCTTCGAGAATGTAACGAACTAGACGTCCATAGGTAGAAGTTTGGAGGTTCACCAAATGGGAGTCGGTAGCAAGCCACCATGAAGCGGGGACATGCTGTAGTGTATGTTTGTAGAAGGTGTAGTAGTCGTGATATACGCAGCTGCGTAAGTTAATGAGCCTGCTGCAGGTCTTGTCCTACGTTGCCCTATAGAAAGGGTTGGATTTATATAGGTTAATTTAAACTGCCCTGGCGGAGCTATGTTTTTGGTCCGGTTTGAACGCATACCTGCGTAGGTGGTAGCGTAGCAGTTGCAGAGCTTCCCAGGTTAGGTCTTGGGGATCACTGCACTGACGCTGAGTGGGCTGCTCACAGTTCCAAGCTGAGTCTGTGACTGGTGAAACCTTTTCATTTTGCGGTAACCGCGGGGGTTGGCATAGTTCGGAGGCTTGGTGCCACTGGCAGGCATCTTGAGTAGGTGCTTATTTCCAGTGCTTGGGCACGGTTGCTTAAAACCGACACGAAGGTGTTGTTTGTGACCGGTTTGTTTTCAGCCTCATGCGATCCAGTTGTACAAAAGTTGGCTGACGCTTATTAGTCGTCCGCTTATGCTACATGTGCGCTGCTTGTTAGGGATTATCACTGTTACGGTGACGCACCAACTGGGAGGGTTTCATGATATTAGGAGTGCCTCGCTTCAGCTGTTGGCTTTTTTAAAGTCGCTTTGTAGAGAGGACGTTTTTCACCGTGTTTGAGTGAGGGAAGCGAGTTCAGCAACGCGAATTCTACATTGGTTGGCTTGGAAGCTCTGTCACTTATATCGGAGACTTTATGCAATAAAATGTTCACTATCTAAGCTTTTGGTACCGTCTGTTGGGAAAAATCGGAAAGGATCGTTGCCTTTTTATCAAACAGGGCAATAGGACTTAAGTCAGCACGTAACCATTTCGTGAACATTTGACGCACGTAAGTACGGTCCAGATCAACATTAGTGCTTGGCATAAGGTAAGCGGTAACCGGCGATCAGAAGTGAATGAAATGGCAGCTCTCTTGTTTTGGTATTTATAACAGATAAGACAAAGCTTTGCAGCGGCGTTCGATCAGGCCTAATAAGAATAGGCCCAAAGTTTGCCTTTGCCATTAAGGTAACTCTATTTGCTCTGAAGCATGTAGCCATTCCTTAAACTTTAAAGATGATAAGCATTGGGCCGTTACGACCGATCTTTGGTTGTTTAAGCAGTTTACTAACGCACGTATCAAGTGGGGTGTAACACATGCTCGTCAGTAAACGGGTAATTCTCCAAAGGAATTCTGTCAGGAAGGTTGTAGGTGATTACTTTTCTGGCACGACAAGCGCACTAGTTTATATTATTAGCGAAGGTAGTAAGAGGAGCGCCGGCTTTTTAAGCTTGTCGCCGTTGCCAATTCCTCTTATGTCAGCAAGTGTAGCCAATGGCATTATCTTTGCAACGTCCGCTTTGCTTCGCAGGACAGTTAGCGCAAGTTTCATCCCAGAATGAGTCTTAGTACACTTCACATTTGACCATGCCGGTGCGTCACAAATGATGCTTGAGCTACCGACCGCATGTGACGTAGATCGGCTGTAATAGGATGCAGGTGCAAAGTAACCTTTTCATTTCAGTTATCAGTAGAGGCAGGAAATGAGGAACATGCCTTTTATGTGGCCAGAGTAGACAACCACCACAAACGGTTCAGATAGTCAAAGGGCCATCTACCTACACAAAATCGGCCACACCTGTACGCCAGAAGAATAGAATGGTATAAAGCAATCCACATGCAAATGCAAGTGAATCTTCTCGCACGCATTCACAGTGTTGCATCGGTAAGACATGATTGGCCCATAAGCTCTCCCCATTTGACCCTAAATACCGGGATGGACGAAGATCTCTTTCGTGGTTCTTGAAGTTCTCATTGAACTGCTGCAGTCTTTTGGTAACGACGGTGTAAGGTGAGCAACTTTTTAAGCAGTGTGTTTACAACGGAAGCTGATGTGCTAGTATTAAGCGCCCATTCTGCTAAAACCACTAGAGCATCATTAGGAAGCCCTGTTGACGTGGTCACATCTAACGCTGTGCTTTCATTTTCATTAACGCAGCACGGCCTTGAATCGTCAGCTCGCTCTGTTTTCAGCAGTGGAAAGTGAAAGGAAACCACATCAGTTTATACAGGTAGGGCTGCATGGTCGACAGCGGGCGTAAGGATAATCTGTTGCGCCATGGCTTTGCCTAAGCGGACAACATGCATCTGCTGGGAAAACTCACCGCCTAAGAAAACCACCTTGTTAACTTTATCGCTGTTTTCGCACACTGGTGCAGCATCGCACTCAGTATTCCTAGGAAAAATTGGCACTCGCGTTCTTAAATTGCGGGTCAAACGCAACGCATGGGAGCCATAGTGCCTAGCTAAACGGTTACGCATCTCTATACCATGAAGCATTATTGTAAAAATTGCTTACCTTGTCTTCGTAGACCCAAAGACCTAGCTCAGACATGCAACGGCACTGGTAAGCAACCACGGAAACTGAGAGAAATCAAATGACCGCCAGTCCAATTTCCGGTGCAGAAACATATGCAAACAAACTGACATTATAACCTTTCAGGTCAAATGTTATTTCATATAAGGTTGTAGTATACATTGGCTATAAGCAATTGTACGTAATGTTTGAATTTTACATATTCACTTTCAATTGCAATAATTGCGTCCCAGCTAGATAGGTACAAAAGCTTGCGAACAATCTTCATAGTTCTCTGTTAACAGCGGAATGAAAAAGAGACCAGCCTTCGTCAAACTTCCCTAATAACGTGAGCAGATGAAGTCTTTACTTCATAAAATTTCACCAATGAGGAAGCAACTGGAAGACTAGCCGTCATTCACGTTCCATAATGAATTAGCAAAATGATGATCATCCTGCGTGAAGGTGCGTCAACGACGACTAAAAACAAAGAACGGCGTCGGTTTTGCTTCTTCATGTACGTAGCAAAACGAGGTTTTTAAAAAGTGTGACGGGGATGTACCCTCATTACGTCCTAGCATGGTGATAGCGGTCATTT
This sequence comes from Dicrocoelium dendriticum, assembly GCA_944474145.2. Lineage (NCBI taxonomy): Eukaryota > Metazoa > Platyhelminthes > Trematoda > Plagiorchiida > Dicrocoeliidae > Dicrocoelium > Dicrocoelium dendriticum. The sequence goes on from OX104063.1 coordinate 138,484,343, forward strand.
CTTCTTTAAGGGCAGCTATCTCACTTGTTAGTAGCTTGCTTGTGTTAAGTGCATGTTTCAGTTGATTTAAAAGATCGACACTACAAGGATGCATTGCATTAAAATCAACATTTTCAGCAGACTGTTTAATTGTCTTTATTGCATTTGCGGTACATGAGCCAGAGCAGCTATCGACGTAGACCGCGTATTCCAAAGGGCGCTCCTACCTTTATTGCTTACTAGTAGTGAGCATTATGGTATAATTCAGCTAATTCTTTATCGTCACTCTCAAGCAGCAGGATTAGTCGTGGCTGAAATAGCAGCAGAGCCGGCGTTTTGACTTTGTAGGTCTTGTCAGTGGTGCGCCTCCAAGCGAAACTCTTCTGCGTTCCGCCCCCAAGACTTCAGGATGACCGCAGCTTGTGCCAGTACGCACTGTAGGACGGACGCGGAACTGCGTGATTGGCAGTTAGCTATGGTATAGCCCGGCTAATCTTCCACTGCCATGCTGCGTACAAAAGGTGCAGAGGACAGTGACTAGTCTCACGAGCTAGCACTTCCACATAGCTACTACTTTGGCCCGGGATTTCGCTTTGGGCAGCTTTAGCTTACATTCCATTCCTGTAGCTATTGCCAAATAGCACAGTTTTATACTACGTCTTCTAGAAACAGTATTTTGCAGTATAGTTGGTATAAAATTCTTAAAGTATAGCTTATCAGAATAACGAGGCACCGCGTCAAAGTCAAGGTCATGACTACTGCACAGTCCTCAGCCCGTTAATCATATTGCATCCTTCTTTCACTTTATTGCTACTACACCTGTAAAAGTTTTTATCACACCTGTACTGATATGCCTTGCGATACTAAGGCTACACCATTTATATAGTTGTTTAATAGTCTGGTGCCTAGCATCATTCACGTGTGTACATTACGCTTGCCAACCAAGTACCAGCGTTTGGCGGACCTCAGTGTCTGAACCGGCACACGAGGACAGCTAACAATACTCTGTTAGGTAAACAAATAAATAGTTTAGTTTTGTTTGAGCTTGGCACAAATCGATCGACGTGATCCAACAGTGGCACGATAAAGCAATTCCTCGAATACAAATTGATCAGGAAAGAAAGAAAGAAATATTTTATTCTGGACTATGCAAAGCACGCCCATGGAGGCATGATCAGATATGTACAATTGTACTGACATTGTATGGCAACTGTAACTGTGACAGTAGAAAATTGTTTTATAGGTCCATGATTGGAACTGTACAATAGTGAAAATGCGAAACAATAATTTGGCTGCCGTGAGACCGGGACCTCAGCTACAAATAGATTAAGAATCCTGAATGATCCATTAGAAGATAAATAAAGCGCACGCTCAAAAAAACATATTACAAAGGAAGCAGTAATGTTGTGACATAAAGTAAACCAGTTTCGAAGTAATAAGATCGCACGCACGGCAAGCATGATGGAGTAAGTTTAGAAAGTAGGACAGTTGTATGCGAGGACACCAAAATAACTTTAGGTCATAGAAAATCGTCCTCATAAGGATTCTGGTATAGTTTTCTGAAAACAAAGCGTAATGTGCTCGCGCCACCGGTTCGAAGTAAGCAGAAAGAGACAAGTACATAACCGTTCCGTGGTAGCTATTGTGCTCATGATCATCGAGTGGCTCGGGCATTGAGTTAGCGCAAACTAAAACGGTGGGACACCTTCAGCCGTTTCGTTAAGGCAGAGAGAAGTCAGATGTGCGGTATGTCAAAATTTTGAGTGATCCCATCAGTCGCAAACACGATAAGATCAGAAGCACATAAGCGATCATATACATGGAAAAAGGAGCACCAACAATCAATATGTCATAGTCAAGACCAAGGCAAACGATTTGACTGCATCAAGCGTTTCTGTGCACATAGCACAGGTTGATAAGACTTAATTAACAACGCCTGACTAACTGCTAGCATTATCGGGTTTTTGTTACGTAATAACACTATGAAGGCTGTCTCGGGTTTCACGTGATGACGGGTTGTCATGAGGTGCTTGGTGATAGACGATGTGGCGCTTCGTCCCATGTTGTTGCGTAATCACTTGTCCCAACCACTTTGGCAAGTGTTCAGCTACCCTCTGAGCTAAATAACAGTTTGTTCTGCCTAGGTATATGTCACCGCAACTGCAGGTGAACTGATAAACAACGTGAGAGGCCGAACTAACAGACGAGATGCTCTAACGGTTATAAAGAACAAGTGCTCGCGTGGTACGCCTGAGTCGCAAATGGGCTGTCGTGTAGGCTCGCGTTAGAGCGGACCGGAGCTTTCGTCCGACGTCATTTGCCACCTGGTCCCCCTTGAATAGCAAGGACAAATAAACATTCTTTTTCTCAGCCGTGAACACCAGTGTATTTACGCTGAGCGGTCTGCTGTGTACCTGAATAAACTTCTCAGGATATCCATTAGAAATTTAGGTCTTGCGTAGAAATCCTTCTTCCGCTTGTAACGTTTCCGGGCTGCCAATAAGTCTAGCCCGGTAGAAGGGAGTTCTCACTAACCCGCGTTTGTATGCGATCGGGGCGAAGCTTGAAAAATTAAGATACTGTCCAGTCCAAGGCGATTTGCGGTGAACAGTGCGCTGCAACGTACCTTCAGTCTGTCTCCAAATGCGTATATCCAAAAACGCCGGGAAAGGGTGCTGTTACACTTCAGGTGATTCCGACAGATTAGGGTGAATCATATTTAGGATGGTCAGCAGCCGATTAAAAGGTTCTCCGCCGGTGAAGACTAAAATGTTATCCACATATCGTCTGTACAATTTCGCTTCACCAATGCTCTCAGCAAGTTGTCTTTCTATCAGGCCGAGGAAGATGGCAGCTAAGAGAAATGTAGCTCTAAACTAGCAACTAAATGCACAGTTGTGTGCTTTAGCACCTGTGGCCCACTAATCGGTCATGATTGAGATGGTGCAACCCCCAAAAGAAGTGGTATTCGTGTCTAACCAAAGCGGAACCCAAAGTGTTTCTCACCTGAACACATTTTGTGAATTTTCTCACATTAGTTTTTTTATTATCACTGAAAGACCACCCTGGCTCATTAGTGTCACTGCTACAACCATAATGACGTATAAAATAGCCTCAAAGAGTCGAAACTGGTAATATTTCTGTAGGAAATGCTTGCGTTATCCTAGTTCAGACGGGGCAACTGAATTTTATGTTCCATTGTCTTATCCATATGGACTCAGCTCATGCGGCTTTGGTATAATTTTCGCATCCACATCGGAGCATTAAAAACGTTGAATTCCACATTCTTAATGGATTCTGCGACCCAATATACTCTGAAAATTGCACATGGTCGCATTCTGGCTGTGGGCTAGCTACAACATATCCTGTGGTGTTCTACCTATATAATAATCCTTACAGCCTACCTAGTATTTCCCTAAAACCTTTCCGTCTGTTTTCCCTACTTTTACTACGTTTACTGAGAAAGTATGCTTTTCGGCTCACTGCGTCATACTTCGCTACTGCAGCGAATTACACGTTGTCTTAGGCATTCCCAGTTACTACTCCATTTTCGGAACTTATTACGCATAGCCGTTCTTGTATTATTTCCTTCTTTTTTCTGTATCTGCTTCCAAAGCAGAACATGAATTCAGCAGAGGCTCAAAAATGGCGCTATCCGCAGCCGACCGCTAAAAATACAAATATCTCCATAACCACTGCACCTAGCTTAATTATTGTACCTTTGTCGTAACCAGCGCCTAGGGTTTGTCCTAGACCGCCCACTGTTGTTCCGTTTTAGTTAACATTTCGGCTCCAAAACGGCGTTGATTCCGCTTGTTTGGAGATTTACACTTTGAAATTCGCGCCAGGTTTGCGGTTCTGGTATGCTGTTTCAGGGCTATATTTTGGCTCCATTTTCCAATAATAGTGTATTTTCTAGTTAAGTGGGCTGGCCTTTCAGTCGCACTTTTGTAAGAAAGGCTAAATTGTTAGCCACTACTGTTATTTCCTTTGTTTCCACCCTCCACTTTTACGATCTAATGTTGGCTTGCTTATTCCTTTCCATGAGCCCGCTACTAATGGATGCTCGAAATGCGGTGATGTGACCAAAGAAAATGGATCAAATTTTCTCTAGTGGTGAAGTTTTCATCGAAAATAACACAGTCCATTGGCATAATAGATTGATAGTTTACTAATGGAATCAGGCACCTCAAGGTTTGGCAGCGGTAGCCGGTGAAAAGCGCAGAATTCGTACATAAGCTACGGAGACCCAAACTACTGCCTTCAAAAATGTCGAGGCCTACGAAACGATTGTATTTATCCCTGCTTTATTGTTCGGAAAGATAAACACGATCAAAAGCAGCTGTTAAAGATATTTCTTCTCCATGCATGAGCATGGATGTTATGTACAATTTGATCTGATCCCACGCAGGAACAGCATCGAGCGCTTGTCTAGAAACATACCTATATTTATTTATTTATTTATATATTCATTTATTTATTTATTAAAACTAGGCACAGCCGGCTGCCCATAGCGACCCCGTGGATCTGTTTGTATGCGCTCTCCTCAAACTCAACCCGTACGTTCTCGGTGCACAATAGAATCATATCCTTTGAATACTCCACTGGCAAGCCAACAGACATATTTTGACTCAGGATAAAATCACATAAATTATCAATCGTCTCACGTAAAGGCACATTGGTGAATAAGGGGTTCACGCCTATTGAGTACATAAGCTCTGCACTCATTGACAATGGTTCTAGTGTCTCAGCCAGTTCGAAGGAGTCTTTCAGGCAATACGTAGCGAGGAGTTTACGCACTTGATCTAATAGTTTGGCCAGCCACCGCGCGACATTGGGATAAGGTGAATTTGTTCATGCACATTATCGGACGTAGCGGAAATCCTGCTTTGTGTAACTTGGGTGCGCCTCGCATTCTAGGTGTCTGTGTCCCGATCGGTTTTAAGTGCCTGTACTGTGATTCATTGATGTAACCATGTAGCAGGAGGATCTGGAGCTTCCTTGCCACTTGCTTCTGCACCAGGCTATTGCTTTCCGGTGTATTATCCAGCTGGAATTTCCAAGTGTCTCCCAGAATGGACTCCATCTTCGAAATGTAGTCACACCTGCCCATCACTACAATACCCGATCTCCTATCCGGCTGCGGGAACATTACGTGCTTCATTTGTTCCAACTCCGTGATCGCCGTATAGTGTTCAGATTGTAGACAGCACCTCTGATTTATCGGCGTTCACAGAATCTGGTTAGCAGTATTTACCAATTTCGCCCGAAACCAACCCGCGTCTTCTGTCGATCCTGGCGTGAGGTCACTGAGCTGTCCATTCAGCTACTCAAAATGCGCTTGCGCGGTGATCTTATCTAGCGCATTTGGCGGCATTCGGTATTTCATTCCAAGAGAGAGAACTTCCAATTTATTACGTGTGATATGAACAGAGGACTAATTGTATACGAGCTTCAAGCAATCAGTAGGAAAGGAAGCATTAGTGGCTTTAACAAGAGAACCTTGCACACTGCGCACTGTTTTCGCTCTTGTGCGACGGAGAATTTCAGCGGAAAAGGCCTCAAATTTTAATCGACAAACCAACGGCAACTCATTGAGTGTGCAAGCGAATCGTCTCTGCGGCTCGAGAAATTTCCGTTCTCGTTCCAGGCAGGCGTCGATATGCGCCGACACGATCCTGGTCAGATTGGCGTTGTTTATCAGCAACCTGTTCTTAGACTAGGTCTTGGCGAATCGCGGCGGGAAGGAACCTAAGCGGATACATTTCTCAAAAAGTTCCACACGGACGCGTTCAATAGCTAACTTGCAGCGCAGAGACAACCATCGGTCTAATGCTCTCGCAACTGTAGCGGGACTTCTTTTCAGAAAAGTGAAACAGTGGGTCCCCTTCAGCCACTTCGTTAAGGTAGAGAGAAAACAGAGGTAGCGATACGTTAACATTTTGATTGTTCACATCAGTCGCAAACACAATACGATCAGAAACACATAGGGGATTATATACTGGGAAAAAATGAGCACCGCCAATCAAAACGTCATGGTCAAGACCATGGCAAACGAAT
>OX104063.1:138490481-138545880 GCA_944474145.2 Dicrocoelium dendriticum
ACACACAGACTGTGAGTATGCGCTTGCGCTGTGATCTAATCTAGCGCTTTTGGCGGCATTCGGTATTTCATTCCAAACTAGAGAACTTCCAATTTATTACGTGTGATATGAACAGAGGACTAATTGTATACGAGCTTCAAGCAATCAGTAGGAAAGGAAGCATTAGTGGCTTTAACAAGAGAACCTTGCACACTGCGCACTGTTTTCGCTCTTGTGCGACGGAGAATTTCAGCGGAAAAGGCCTCAAATTTTAATCGACAAACCAACGGCAACTCATTGAGTGTGCAAGCGAATCGTCTCTGCGGCTCGAGAAATTTCCGTTCTCGTTCCAGACAGGCGTTGATATGCGCCGACGCGGTCCTGGTCAGATTGGTGTTGTTTATCCGCAACCTGTTCTTAGCAAGGTCTTGGCGAATCGCGGCGGGAAGGAACCTAAGCGAATACATTCCTCAAAAAATTTCACACGGACGCGTTCAACAGATAACTTGCAGCGCAGAGACAACAATCGGTCTAATGCTCTCGCAACTGTAGCGGGTATTCTTTTCAGAAAAGTAAAACAGTAGGTCCCCTTCAGCCATTTAGTTAAGGTAGAGAGAAAACAGAGGTTGCGATATGTTAACATTTTGATTGCTCCCACCAGTCGCAAACACAATACGATCAGAAACACATAAGGGATTATATACACGGAAAAAGGAGCACCACCAATCAATATGTCATAGTCAAGACCATGGCAAACGAATTGACTGCCTCAAGCGTTTCTGTGCACATAGCACAGGTTCATCCTCGTCATCAACAGCAGTGCATTGGCCAATTTTACTTATGCTTCTCTGCAATATAACCGTGAGAACCCATGAAATAAAGAATAGGAAGAGGGAGTGAAAATGGGACTTACCTGAAAACATTATTGCCCTAAGCAAACATTCAGGGTCAAGGCGCCTACAACTTGTGTAGACAACATACCGTCACAAACAGCTGGCTATCGTGCAAAGATAAGGCGGCATGGGCGAGACAGCTTCCCTGCGGCTTTCACTGCCCCGCGTCATAACCAGACATTACCTCGCAGATAACTCAGCACCAAACATACTTTAAACAGACAATCCGATTAGAAGACGGGAGCAGACGCGCAACTGGTGTCGGTTGCGAGCCATGTCCTGTATAGCCTCGAGCCAAGCACAAGGCGAGTCACGTAGACTCCAGCCCGGAAGGCGAGACGGACCAACGGCACTCAGTTTGGTTGTCAGTGACTTCATTTCCCGCTGCCAAGTCAAATTCTGAACACTTCGAGCCTTGCGCCATCCTACACCTGGTAGGCTGAACAAGGCCCTCCTAGGTAAGCGGTGACCAGGCATGAGTAGCACATGCCCAAGCAAAGGCAACTTACTCATTGCTATCTGTTGTTTTAGGGTGCTAGCATGCTTATCACTACCTAGTACTCGCCTACGCCCATCATCGTTGGGGATACAATGGTGTCATCCAACACAAGCAATGCTTCGCAAACAACGATGATCAAAGACTTGAGAGCGCCTCAAATCCTCAGACCGAAGAGGCCAAGTTCCACTAACATAGAGCAGAACGGCCCTCAATGTGGCCCTGTATACACGGCTTTTCAGACGGAGGTAAACTCCCTTCTGTCGCCATAGATGACGCAGGTGCAAGAAGGCAGCCCTGGCCTCTGCAGTGCGTGAGCTGACGTCAGTTTCTATGCGCCCATCATTGCTGATGCAGCTGCCAAGCTAAGTGCTTTGATCAACCACCTCGAGTTCCTCGTTAGCAGGCGTCAAGGGGTCATCAAGTGGCTGGTGGTCCTGCAGCAACACTTTGCACTTTGTACGTTCGAAGTGCATACCAAATAATGAGACCAATCTGCACAGGCTATTCAGGGTTGATTGTGACACCGCAAAATCGTCGAAAAGCAAGACGATATCGCCCGCATAATCTAGGTCAACTAACCTTTCACCAGCCAGCACTTTAACGCCTACATCGTTGGATTCCGTCAGGGAGCACTCCATGATAGAATCCATGACGAAATTGAACAAAAACGGAGAAATCGGACAACCTTGACGAATGCCACTTGTAGTCCAAAAGCTATCCGATAGGACGCCATAGACCCTGCCGCGGCCTGTAGTGTTCGAGTTTCAAGCACGAAGGATGTTCACATATTTCGTGGGAACACCTTACCGTGTAAGTATTTCGTACAGAATCGATCGATCGACTGAATCGAACACACTCTTGAAATCGAGAAACACAGCTATTGTCGGTCTGCGGTATGCGTGGCGCTGTTCTAGCACCTGCCGCAAAGTGAGTATATGGTCTATACAGCCAGGTCCTGGGCGAAAACCGGCCTGCTCTTCCCTAATCCGAGATTCCCATTCTGCAGTGAGGCGACGAACGATAATCGAGGCCAGTAATTTTGTCACAACTGGTGTTAGGCTAATACCCCTGTGGTTCGCACAGTCTGTGCGACTGCCCTTTTTGCATATTGCCACTATAATCGATTCGCTCCAATTAGCCGGGACACTCTTCGTTCCAGATACGTTCGAATAGGGAGGTCAGTGCTTTGCAGAGGACATCACCTCCATCCTTAAATAGTGCAGGTGGTATGGAATCCGGGCCAGCTGCACGAAAATGATTGAGAGCTGTGATCGCGTTTCGGACCTCGGCCTCCGACGGATGTTCTAAACTAACCGTCCATGGCACGTCCTGTATCACCTGAGTAGGAAGAGGTCCGGGAGCAGGGGGCCAGCTGAACTGATCTGGAAAGTGTTCAGCCCAACGAGCCATAAGGCGCTCCTTATTGTGTATCAGCGCATCCCCGCTGTCGCTGATTGTCTCACTGACGCCTGGTTTTCTGGGACCAGTGGTGCGGATTAGGTGGAAGAGCTTCCGGTATTTGCCTACTGCAACTGCTTCCTCCCTTCCTTCAGCCCGACTGGTCCACCCGGCTTCCTTGTCAGCACGTAGGCTCTGCTTTAGTTCACGGCTAATAGCCCGTCTGGTTACATTGTGTTCAGAGCCAGCCGGGAGGTGTCTTCTGGCTTCCAACAGGTTTACCGACCTCTCGGATATCCAGGGACTGGTGCGGTGACGACTGATAGTGCCACAAACAGATGCTCCTGCATCGTGCATGGCGACTAAGATCCTATTCCACCGAAGTTCAGTGTCATTAGGACAAGACAGCGAGAGTTCGGTATGCAGTGTTGCTTGATAGGCTTGACAATTTCTCCGTTGCCAATCAGAGGAGACGCTTTGGGCGCTTTCCGGTAAAGCTCATGGAGAAACGACAGCGCACCAAGGCATGATCAGGGTCGACACAGGTACTCCAGTACGAGCGGCAATCCAGAATGGAACCGCGCCACCTGTAAGTTATGGCTATGTGGTCAATTTGGGTCCATCGCTGGCCAGCTACAGGTGGGCGCCAAGTGGCCTTTCGGCGCCCACTGTGTTTAAAAGCAGTGCTAGTAAGAAACAACTGGCGCTCCGCACACAGTTGCAGCAGACGCTCGCCGCTGTCAGTCCGTTCGGAGTTAAGTCCATAATTGCCACCCAGCTGAGCTGCTGAAGAGCTCAGACGCCCTACTTGTGCGTTCATCTCCCCTGCAAGTACAATAATATCCGATAAGCTTTAATTAAAACGCCTCAATAATTGCTAGAATTATCAGGTCTTGGTTACCTAATAACATTTTGATGGCTGTCTTGGGGTTCATTTGCTGACAGGCTGTTATGAGGTGCGTAGGGATAGAAGATGCAGGGCTCCAAATTATTCCAAAATTTGTCCCATGTTGCTGCGTATTTTAGTAATGGAGAGGTCTGACTACCTTTCGAAGATGGAGTCCATTCTGGGAGACACTCGAAAGTTCCAGCTGGATAATACACTGAAAAGCAATAGCCTGGTGCAGAAGCAAGTGGCAAGGAAGCTCCAGATCCTCCTGCTACATGGTTACATCAATGAATCACAGTACAGGCACTTAAAACCGATCGGGACACAGACACCTAGAATGCGAGGCGCACCCAAGTTACACAAAGCAGGATTTCCGCTACGTCCGATAATGTGCATGAACAAATTCACCTTATCCCAATGTCGCGCGGTGGCTGGCCAAACTATTAGATCAAGTGCGTAAACTCCTCGCTACGTATTGCCTGAAAGACTCCTTCGAACTGGCTGAGACACTAGAACCATTGTCAATGAGTGCAGAGCTTATGTACTCAATAGGCGTGAACCCCTTATTCACCAATGTGCCTTTACGTGAGACGATTGATAATTTATGTGATTTTATCCTGAGTCAAAATATGTCTGTTGGCTTGCCAGTGGAGTATTCAAAGGATATGATTCTATTGTGCACCGAGAACGTACGGGTTGAGTTTGAGGAGAGCGCATACAAACAGATCCACGGGGTCGCTATGGGCAGCCCGCTGGGCCCAGTTTTAGCCGACAACTTTCTCGGCCTGATAGAAAGACAACTTGCTGAGAGCATTGGTGAAGCGAAATTGTACAGACGATATGTGGATAACATTTTAGTCTTCACCGGCGGAGAACCTTTTAATCGGCTGCTGACCATCCTAAATATGATTCACCCTAATCTGTCGGAATCACCTGAAGTGTAACAGCACCCTTTCCCGGCGTTTTTGGATATACGCATTTGGAGACAGACTGAAGGTACGTTGCAGCGCACTGTTCACCGCAAATCGCCTTGGACTGGACAGTATCTTAATTTTTCAAGCTTCGCCCCGATCGCATACAAACGCGGGTTAGTGAGAACTCCCTTCTACCTGGCTAGACTTATTGGCAGCCCGGAAACGTTACAAGCGGAAGAAGGATTTCTACGCAAGACCTAAATTTCTAATGGATATCCTGAGAAGTTTATTCAGGTACACAGCAGACCGCTCAGCGTAAATACACTGGTGTTCACGGCTGAGAAAAAGAATGTTTATTTGTCCTTGCTATTCAAGGGGGACCAGGTGGCAAATGACGTCGGACGAAAGCTCCGGTCCGCTCTAACGCGAGCCTACACGACAGCCCATTTGCGACTCAGGCGTACCACGCGAGCACTTGTTCTTTATAACCGTTAGAGCATCTCGTCTGTTAGTTCGGCCTCTCACGTTGTTTATCAGTTCACCTGCAGTTGCGGTGACATATACCTAGGCAGAACAAACTGTCATTTAGCTCAGAGGGTAGCTGAACACTTGCCAAAGTGGTTGGGACAAGTGATTACGCAACAACATGGGACGAAGCGCCACATCGTCTATCACCAAGCACCTCATGACAACCCGTCATCACGTGAAACCCGAGACAGCCTTCATAGTGTTATTACGTAACAAAAACCCGATAATGCTAGCAGTTAGTCAGGCGTTGTTAACTAAGTCTTATCAACCTGTGCTATGTGCACAGAAACTCTTGATGCAAACCTTTCGTTCTTACTAGGACATTGTGATTGGTGGTGCCCTTTTTTCAATTATATAATCCCTGTTGTTTTTCTGATCGTATTGTGTTTGCGACTGATGAGAACAATCAAAATTTTGACATACCGCAACCTCTGTCTTTTCTCTGCCCTATCGGAAACTGTGTCCTTATGGATCATGGTTATAATGCTGCCAGTTGGACATGACAGTGGTACTCTTAGCTGAGCAGCGACTAGATTGCTTCCCAAGGAGTTGAAGGAATTCAAAGCCATCCAACGTCAATCACCAATTGAATCCGGGAGCAGCATTAGGTCTAATGGTTGGAAACCGTTCATTATTCAGTCGAGCGTAACTGAATTTGTGGGTAGATGCAACCAACACCCGATACAGCTTAACCTGTATAAGACATCCGAAGAACAGGTGGGTAGTCGAATCTTTCCATTTACGAAACACATATAATGAGCAGACTTCCGTGTCGACAGCCAAAGAAGAAAGTAATGGTAAGCAGCGCGAGCGGATTATACCACGGACGTCACCCGTCATCAGAAGTAGATCTATAATTAAATAACTATGTATGTTCTTGGCGGAACGAGGAAAACTTATGCATGATCAAATATGCGCAGCAACCGAAACTGCACTTTAATATTTCAAAGAAGTGATGAAGATGGAAACTTTGCAGTACGTGCATGCAAAATACTTTTCGATTAATCGTGGGATATTAAAAATTGACAGTGCTATTTAGCGGAAATATCAACCATACAACCTGTGGTAGCAACAGCTGAAATTCCGCTTGGTTTCACTGTGAAGCAGGCGAGGTCGCCTAAGGATTGGAGCCAAGAGTAAAACAAAACAGGTTACGGTAAACTAATGCTGCCTAGTGTGCTTACTGGCGCAACCCTCTGTCCTGCGCGGAGATGGTAGCAACCTCTCTTACGGCCACTGCATTTCTTAGAACTTTCAAAAGGCGCTTTCAGCAAAATCAGCGTTGCACGTTGTACATCATGCTGTCTTCACTCTAAATGTTATACCATAGTACTATAACTATGTGTAATTTGTTACGGTCTTGGTTTTCCTTCACTTTACCTTTTCTGCGAGGACCGGAACTTCTTGGGGTTCTGGAACTTGTCTTAGTAACAGAGTTTTCGCCCGGGACAGGAGAGAATAACCCACAAGGACTTTAAAAAGTACAGGGCTGTCTACTAAAGGGATTCAACTGCACTTACTATCACGACCGTTGTCCAGTAATGATAGCTGGACACTACGTCTTCACACTCACAAATGATATACACAGCTTGAAAATTCCAGACACAACAAAGTGTGAAATTTTGCTCACCTGGACAGTCAACAAGACGACACTTTGTGACTCTCGCATCTTTGATTGGCAGCAGCACTTATGGCTGCCCTGACCAGGCCATCTGATCCGCTAACGGAGGAACATGTAAGTCCGTTGGCTGCTAATAACGGCGAGTGAAATCAGTCTGCAAGCTGCGTTGCCAGTTGTACAAACGCATTTTCTGCAGTGTTCCAGGACGTGGTGGGTTGTCGCATGGCAAGCGTTCTCTCTATAAAAAGCCACAAACGTCCGTGTAATAACACTGCGAAGCGGCGCATGTGATTAAACTCACGGCCCATAGCTTCATACCTGCAAGTGGACTACGCTCATAATGCGCCATTTCCTTGACACGCCTAAGACTGATACTCTCAGCCTACATCTACCGTTTTCACTACACTAATAGTGTCTTGACTCTTGGCACTACGCACAAATGAACCCAAAGCATCACCATCCATTGACGACATTATTCCTCATGATTACTTCTACTACTTCCGAAGCCTGTACAGCTTTCGGTTTACTGCCGATTACATACATAGCAACGTCTCTGTTGCACAACATAATTGCCTGTAAATTATGGGCACGCCTGCTTTTGTGTGTCTCGATAAATTCTAGAATAAACTATTCATTTATTTATTACTTGCTTCCAAAGGAAAGATGAAGCAGTCACATAAAGCAAATAAATAAACTTTCATTTTTGACGACGCGAGGCATGATCTTCTTAAGGATAAAAAGGTGTAAGAAAAGCTGCACAAAAATACAACACGTTTGCCATAAAGGTGAATGTATACGCATGTGCATACATAATTATTTAGTTGTCTATTGTGTGGCTTGTGCTTTACTTTTGCCGCTTCACGTTTGTGCATGGTTGTTTTGATAATATGTGAATGGACGGTTGCGGGTTATCTGGGTATTCACAGAGCAATGCCCTCAGGTTGTGACGTGTCATAACCGCAATGTAGTAGTGTTGGTACCCGTATATTATTTGCCATTTAAATAAAGAACACTTGCCGGGAGAAACTTCACCAGGTCCAGAAACACAGCATCCGAACTATTTGCTAGTAAGTACTAGACCTGAACCACCCAGCTAGGGCAAGAGGAGATTATTTGGTGCTAACTAAACTTACTCCTTGTATGTTGTCCATGGGTTACGCCCATTACTCGGCACGGGAAACCTTGGATGGGTGCTGCCAGTATGAGGTTTGGTGTAAATAGTTAAATAAATAAATATTTTATTCTTGACTATGCGAGGCATGCCCCTTGAGGCATGATCAAACATGTGCAACTGTACAGACATTTTATGGCAACTGTAACAGTGACAGTAGAACTGTGGAACTGTACAATGGTGGAAATGCGAGAAAATACTTTGGCTGTCGCAAGATCCGGACCCGTTCGTTAGGACAAAATCGATCTGCCATATATTGTAGTCATATCTTGGTTAATAATAGACTGAACATCTTGAATGATCTATTAGAAGATAATTGAAAAGAACGCTCCAGAGAGATATGAAAATATAGTGAGTTCGTGCATATGTAACGCAAAAGTCAACGATGATGGCGTAGAAAGTAAAGAGACGACAGGATATGCATGCAGTCCTAGAAGGAAGTGACAACACGCTATGCGGATGTAGAAGTTCCATTGTAACGGACCTGTCTAGAATGGTGATGCTGGTTGACCTGCCTGTGTGAATTTATGTGCTGTGACTTTATTCGGTGGTGAGTCACATTCGCCAAGCTGCAGTGTTGTTAACCGGACCTTTGTGGCTTTTTATAGGGAGAACGCTTGCCAGGCGAAAACTCACGACGTCCTGCAACACTGCCCCTGATCCATTGAGTGGCAAGTTGTAACTGGCTCCGTTCCTTGTTGCGCGTTTATTTGTTCGGTTTTCTGTAGTCAAGCTGCGTCCTATTTTTCCGTTGGCTGATGCGTTAGGCGAGTGCTCATTGCGTTATTGGGTCTTGTTCTGTTTTGTACGATGGTTGTGCCCAATTGGTAGGTGAGGAACTGAATATTCTTTTTGAATATGATGTGTTGATCATCTGCAGGACCACGTGCAGTCTCAGGGGGACATAGTTGAAATAAATAAATAGGTTGAATTGTTGTGGAATTCTTGAATGATAGGCTAGGGTTGCGATAAACAAATCGCAACTCCCCCGGTGTAGATTGTAAACTGATAGTTTAGTTTGTGGCGAGTCAAATCCGCCAAGTCGCAGTGTTGTTAAGCAGATATTTGTGGCTTTTTATAGGGAGAAGGCTTGCCAGGCGAAAACCCACCACGTCCTGGAACACTGCCGCCGAACTATTTGCTGGAGCGGGTTAAACCCGAACCACCCAGCTGGCACCACGAGGAGGTTGTTCGGCTAACCAGCCCAGAAAGAGGTATGTGGAAGAGATAAGCTTAGGTAAACTGTACCCAGTGGTTCAAGCCTCGGAAAAATTGTATCCATGAACAGTAACGAATGAATTTTCCGGTTGGTAAGTTTTAAACAAGGTTGATAATCTTCCGCTCCTGTGCAGATAAAGTAACTGTGTGCCTCGTATTGTTGTCGCTGCGATGGACCATTCCTTTGGTACGTGTCGCTGTACCTGCGCCAATCTTGGGAAAAAAGGCAACGAACAGCCACTGCCACAGAGACAGAAGAAAGGAATGCTTCTTGAACGCAGCCGATCAATTGCAACCATGACTAAACTATGATATTCCTGTGCATCTAATTAGTGTTTAAAAATCGCATGTTCACATGTATTGTAAGGGGCGTAATACGGCAAAAAGCGAGCAGAACACGAAGCTGTATAAAATGCAAGATTGTTCCAAATTAGGAAAGAAGAGGAAGCAAAATGATTTTGTGGGGTCCTAGTACGCATGTGTCCAATCTGTGGGAACCAGAGATAGGAGGGCGACGTTTGCAGATTATGGGAAAGCATACCACACAGCAGACGCGACAGGGACGCTTGGCCTGGGTCCCAAATTGGTAGGATGGTAAGAAGTCAGGGAGGACAAAAGCATGTAAGCTAGCGTCGAAGGCAGACGTAATGCAACAGAAAGCACAGGAAGGAAAGAAACGGGTCGGTAAAACAGGTTTTATTGAGGAGATGTGGGAAAGCCGACGATGTTCTTCAGGTGACGATTCACCCTTGTTAATCAAAAGTATGATGATTAATGTCCAGCGATGTAACTGAGGTAAGAGTGGCAGAGCCTTGCACCGGAATAGGTAGGTAATATGGCGAGCAAAGTACAAAATAGGAGGAGCACAACGCATTGGGGCTACAGAGCCTAAACTGTTTATGTCTCGGATGTCTGTAAGCAATTAGGAAGGACGAGACTGCAAAGGTAGATTAGAGCCAAGCCTGAAAAGTTCTCCGTCAAATTTTAAAAGGAATGTAAAGAGAGGGAGCGAAAAGGAAAGGATGAGGTCTGGAAGGAAAAGAATCTATTGGGGAGAAGTGGAAACGAGTACAATGGTCTCGAGGTGTTGTGAACAGAACATTGGATCTGTCGATGGTTCATCGGTATGGCCTTAGCAGTCAGAAAAGAGACCATTGAGACGAGACTAAAATGTCGGCTCACAGAGAGAAAGCAGTGTTATTATTGCCGGAATGCTAACAGAGAGAGTCAGCAGAAACAGATATGGTAAGCTTCTAAGAGGGAGACAATAAAAAAGATTAAGCCTGACCAGTAATGCCCATGAAGTGAGAGCCGCAGAGCGGTACGCCGAAGGAGCCTGGGTCAATTAGATCTCAGAAGTCCGAGAGGGATCAGGAAGAAGGAGACCGCTTAGACGAGACCGGATTATTCAGTGAGAAGAAGCTATACCATCACACAAATGTGGAATAAATTAATGAGTGTCAAAAAAGAGGAGAAATCGCGGGGCGACAGAGGCTATATGAAAAGCCAGTTAGCTCGCCAAACGAAGCTCTCAAGCAATGGGACAGTGTGCTTTGACTGCACAGCCTCGATCGTCCACGTCTCAGAAGTCTGGAAAGCTTCAGAAAGTAGGAAACTGGTCAAACGAGGCTAGACTAGAGTCAGTCCCGAGGAGTTATCCGTCCAATTGCTAAAGGAATACAAACAGAGAGCGCGTAAATGAAAGTATGTGGTCGGGTAGGAGGAGACGATTAAGGATAAGTGGAAAAGCCTACAAAGATCTCGAGGTGTTGTGAACAGACCTTTGGACCTGTCCATGGTTCAACATTATGGCCTCAGTAGTAGTAAAGCAGGAGACCATGGAGATGAGTGGAGGACATCGGCTCATAGGGAGAAAGCTGCATTATAAATGTCTGAATGTTGACATCTCATCAACAGATTGGACGTGTTAAGGATGAAAGGGCAGGTACTCATGATGAAGCATGAGCAGCAGTGCACTGGAGACGAGGGAGACAGAGCGTTGCGTTTGCATATACTAGGTCATTTAGATCTCAGAAGTCCGACAGTTCTCGGAAGGCAGGAGACCGTTCAGATAGAACCAGATAGGTCAGACACCGAGTTCGAAAATAAGCTCTGTTGATGTGAAGAAGAAAGCCAACGGTATGCTCCAGGTGATGTGAACAGACCGTTGGGTCGGTCGATTCCTGACCATTAGGGTCACAGAAGTAGAAAGGTAGGAGATCATTGAGACGAGATTAGAATGTCAGCTCATGGGGTGAAAGTCGTATTAGTAAAGCCTGAATGCTGACGAGGAGCACCGGCAGAAATGGACAGGTTAAAGAAGGAAGGGGACATGATAACAGGGATGTATTATGACCAGCAATTCTCTTGCGGTGGGGTACAGACTTTCGTCGGCAGAGCCCAGATCATTTAGATATCAGAATTCCGAGAGCGTTCAGGAACCAGGAGACCGTTCAAACAAATCCATATAAGTCAGCAAGCTGAAGCTAGGCCGCCAAAGTAAAGTGGGAAGTTAGTTATGTGTCATCAGAAAAGAAGCAGTTGGGGAGGAAAGTGGCTACATGAAAAGGCAGTTAGCCTCGGGATGATGTGAATAGACAGTTGAGTCTGCCGATCCCTGCTCATTAGGGTCACAGTAGTCGGAAAGAAGGAGATCATTGAGCCGGGATTAAAATGTCGGCTTATAGAGAGAAAGCCGTAATATTTTAGTCTAAGGCTCTGCATAACCAACACACCACTTCTCACACATTGCGAGCCTGCCTGACTTCCAGTGGCATACTTCATATACAAATAGCCTCTTCCGTCCCAAAGCTGTCCATCTCTGCTACCGCTTTATTTGTCTTCTCACCTTAACCGTGCGACTTAATCTCAAGGTGCCGATTAATCCATTCTTGTCTGAGTAGTCTCCTGTTCACCGAATTTTCTCAGATTACTGTGATACCACCGGCCATTGTTCAGAACTGCACGATTCATACTCCTTCGCACGAGAGCGTCGCTGGTTTCTCCAAACTTTAGCAGTGAACCTTTTCTATCTTGACCGTTTTCTCCTTGCTGCGCTCTTCGTTTTCAATTCTTAAATCAGGCAGCCAAATGGCAGTGCTCTTCCTTAACCTAGTCTTATCTGACCAGCCTGCTTCTCTGTGACCACTTCAAGTCCACCGGGATGTTAACGATCTAGCCTATGCAGACGCACTGCTGTTTTTATTCTCACAAGAATCTGCTGAACTTGCTCATTCAGTGTCAAAACATCCTCTTCCCTCTCTTTCCTACCCTTTTCTGCTGATCCCCTCTATTGTCGCTCCGTCATCTGTACGACTCAATCTCAATGCATCGACTAAGCAAGTGTCGACTGATCGGTCTCCCACTCTTCACGAGGCTTGCCGGAATTAATCACCCTGTATAATATAGCCTCTTTGAAATTTAACCTGTCTATTTCCGCTGAGCCTCCTCCACCTTCGTTCTCACCACGATGGTACGACCCAATCTCAGTGCGCCGACTAAACCATTCTTATCTAAGCGGTCTTCTGTCCTCTTTATACTTCCAGATGTCCGTGACATTTCCGACCAGGTACTGACAGCGACTTTGCTCTCATCTACTTACGTCTAGACCCTGTTGCTTTTATTTTTCTCTTATCCATGGCCTTCTCAGTTCTTGCGCTTTAATTTAGTTCCATTGCTTACGCTCATTGCTCCGAATCAAGTTATCTACGTGCTTATGGTCTCCTCCGCTCCAACCTCGCTCCTGATTACTGGTGGCACTCGGACCATTGTTAAGTGTTTCTTGGCTATTACTTTCATTAGAATGCTCAACTTACCTCACCTTATATGCTTCTTTGCCTCATGGTTGCATTTACCTATAAGTGTGACCGTACCTGGGATAACGACTCCCAACGCACGGCAGATTTGCTCCTCTTTGAGCCTTTTTTCTAAATTCTGACGGCTTCCAGACAATGGAATAATGAGCGCTTCAGTGTAATTGCTCTCACGAATTACTCTTGGCACTGCCGTCCGCAATCATGCGCTCCTCGCCGATTCTCTGAATTTCATTTTCCTCTTGGAACGTTACGTTACGTACTGTTGCTCCCGCATTCCCTCTCCATCTAGTTAGCCTTGGTTTCACCTAAGCTGTCTCTTGCATTCGTACTGCTGTCCTACTCTTCGGTTTATCTAGGTTTCGCTCCAATAATTGTATTTTTCACTCAACGTTTTAAACACGCTTTGTTATATTAGTCTCTGGACCGCGCGCGTGCGGAACCTTCTTCCTACGAAGTAGTTGTAGTCTGAGCCACGCCAGAGACTTCATGTAAAGAAAGCGACTGATCTGAACCCTTAAGGGTGCAGCCTCCATCCGGTCTAGAAATATATCTCTTTATTTATTTAATTAAATCATGCATACTAAGCAAAATTGCATAGGTTTTAATGTACAATAGGCACCGTTGCACACCACCTGTCCTTCGACAGTTCTTCTGGATTTATTGCGGTCTGTTTTGCTGCCTCATGTCCGTTTCTAGTTTTTCCTATATCACCAGTTACCTCGGCCAAAACAAGAACGGTTATCCACTAGGACTGACCGATCGATTCCCAATAGTTGGCTGGCTTAAACACTTGATCCTTACTCCGGGTGATGAAGAATCCATCTACCGTTTCAAATGGAGCTGCCATTCTGGAGACGTTACTTTCTCGGTGTCTAAACAAATGAGTTTAGCTCGCCTCGTACTTATAGTATCACCAGTCACTCACCTGGAATAATATACTTACATGGATCCCCTGTTCCACAACGGAAGCCAAGCAATTCTGGTGTGAGTACCTGCACTGCCTCGGTTAGCTATGCCTATTCACACCGGCGTTCGCCAAATTGGTTTCCGTGCGTTACACTACCGAAAAAACATTCTGAATCTCCATTCACCTGGAGCTTTCCAGATGTCATTTACCGGACAGTTTAGTGCTCGCATAAGTGGCTTTTCTGATGTTCATCCTTGGAGTTTTCACTTGCCCATGGAGACCATTACACTTACTTACATTTGAAGGAAATCCGTCTCTATTTTGCGGAGTAAGAAACTCGTAACTGTCCCGCATTGGACAGGGGAATAGTGCTTTCGCCTTTTATGGACTTATTCAGCCACAAGAAGCAACTACACTCACCATCCTTATGACAAGTTCAGCGGGAAAAGCTGGACTCGGTTTGCGGACCGGACAAGTACATAACAGCAAAAGCCAGCCTATATTAATCATGTTTTCGCTCACCTGCACCAGTTATCATTCGATTCTACGACTCTTTTGCATTTGGACCGGTTTCAACGACTACTGCCAAATCATTAACAAGCAAATCGTTCAACCAACGAAGAACCTTCCCGTCAACCGACTGAGAATAATAGCATGCAAAATCGGTCCGTGCGATGCATCGCCGGCTAGGACTACTGTTCAACGGAAGCAACGGCATTGTTCCAGGACGTGGTGTGTTTTCGCCTGGCAAGCTTTCTCCCTATAAAAGGCCATAAATGTCCGCTTAGCAACAATGCAACGTGGCGGATGTGACTCGTCATTGAATATCATCACAGCTGAACATTTCACACTGTCGCATTCCTCAGACTTCTACATCCAACGTGTGCAATTGAGTTTAATATGAAGAATGCTTTGATGGATCGCAGCACATTCCGATTTCTTAATGGTCTTTCCTTGCACTAAGACTTTGTTTTGTCTCCTGTGCTCCTGGATTATTACATGGCGACGTCACGCCCGACTTGCATATTGAATGATTTTTACGCGCCCCAGTGCCATCATGTTCCTTGGTCTGACCATTACCTGACAAAATACCCACTCGGATGGACAACATCTCTTCCGTTAAACCTTTCCTTAAACCGAAATGTTTTACTATTCCAAAGAAGCTATTTTGCGTGCATATTTGATGGCTCCTTCACAGGTGTCGTTTTGCCAAGAATATACCGTTTATTTATTTAGTTAAGTACTAAGGAGAGCCTCGGCAGAATATACACGTAGAGAAAGAGGGACATAATAATAAGGATGAACCATGGCCAACAATATATTTGAAGTGATGGTTACAGGACGTTACTTCTGCGGAGCCTATATCCTTTAGATCTCAGAAGTCCGAGGTGGGTCAGAAAGCCGGAGACCGCTCAGATGAGACCGGATACGTAGGCAAGATGAAGCTAGGTCGCCAAATTAACGTGTGCGCGACAGTAATGATTGTCATAAGATAAGATGCTTTCGGGACGACAGCGGCTGTATGAAAACCCCGTTAGTATGCCAAGGGAAGGTCACGAGTTGAGGGGAACAAAGTATTTAGAGTGCATAGCCTAGATCGATAATGTCTCGGATGTTTGGGAGCAGCTAGAAACAGGAGACGGGTCAGCCGATGCTAGATTGGAGCCAGACCCGAAAAGTAAGCTGTCCAACTGTCTAACGGAAATCGACCGCTGGCTGACCACCGTAAACCTCACGTGACGAAGACCTTGATCCTTGAATAATTGTCTGTTTCATATGTTTGCCGACTTCCTTCCAGTATTAGGCGCACGGGCTACCAAAATTTTGGCTTGGCGTTGACACGGTTGTCGCTAAGGTTAAACGGAAATGCGGGCACCTGTGGCATTCCTATGTAGAAGAGAAGATCCAGCAAGTACGTTGCACCTTAGATCCCGCGTGCTGACACAGACATTCCTTTTTCTGGTCGGCTTTCTGAGATTAACACAGCGAGGCTGGGCGATAGGTTAAGGTTGACGAAATTTTCGAAACACAGATTGGGCTCAATAACGTTGCACGCCGCAGATGTACCGTCGTCTAAACCAAGTTCTAACTAAAGGTTTGTTATCAAATGGTTTGAGGCATACCTCCTTAACCATGAGCTTAAAGTCGCAGGCACTGATGAGTTGTTAACAAAGATTTCTTCATAAGTAGTTAAAGTGTCAACATGTTGTAGCCGATCCGTAAAAATAGGTTGAAAAAGAAGGTTTTACTCAGCAGCAGTGGCAGACGTAATCGTTGGTAAACTTGCGTGACGATGCATTGTGATCATTGATTGCTGTCAACCAGCGGTAGTCACTGTTTCGGATCGATTGACACCAGTTTAACCCTCTCTTCACAGCGGCACGGCTGAACCTACCGCTATATGCCATCACGCTGCCCTTAGCAAGTATTCCCAATTGTCAATATTTGAAAGGTTTTGTTAAGACGTTTAACTGACATTGTTAATAGTTATGCCCATACATAGTTCATAATTACTTACATAGCAATTTCCTTGACGCCTTTGTTACATTGTAACTCAGAGCCTTAGGTTAACCGGCATACTAAATGGGTTACTCGCCCGGATACAGTTACCACATCCATGGCGTATTCCATTGGTTAGACGTCGATAGTTAAGGTAATACGTTGAAGACCAACAGAAAAGCTATGGTTGTGGGAACTTTTCGGTGTGAAATCAGGCGCAATTAACTATAGAAATAAGTTAACATTTATGTATTCTGGACTATGCGAAACATGCCTACGGAGGCGAGATCAAATAAGTGCAATTGTACGGACCTTTCATAAACTTGTAAAAGTGAAAATCGAATATTAATTCGTGTGTTCATGGTTGTACCTGTACTAATAGGACAAAAGGATGAAGGTAGAAATCCCGTGGTCGTGAGTTCTCACACGGCTGTATGGGCATAGTCGGTCTGTCATAAATTGTAGTGACAATTCAGCGAAGAATAAATCAACAAACTAGAGCTGTTTAAGGAAAAAGGTACTGATGAAAAACAAAAGCAACCGTGGTTACACTAGACACTGGATTTAGCTGAGTGTAGTGTAAAGAACAACGGTGAATGCACAGAACGTGACGCGGCGACGAACGATGACGGCAGAAATGTGTCTGGTGGATCAAGCATAGTTGTATGTGGTCCCAGTCATTTTACAAGTGTCGTAGACCATTACGTGCAACAAGTGAGCGCTGAGTGCTTTCTTCACTATGCATCGTCTAGAAGGTGCAGCCGTTTGACGCCAACATGTTCGTCGAATAAGCAAAGAAACAAATCGGTAGATCCAGTATAAACAACCGC
Source organism: Dicrocoelium dendriticum (assembly GCA_944474145.2). Classification (NCBI taxonomy): domain Eukaryota; kingdom Metazoa; phylum Platyhelminthes; class Trematoda; order Plagiorchiida; family Dicrocoeliidae; genus Dicrocoelium; species Dicrocoelium dendriticum. Next base: position 138,507,643 of record OX104063.1, read on the forward strand.
CTCTGTCATTAGGAGCAATTTCGTTACGCGTACCTGATCACAAGGTTACAACCTTTGCGAAAGCACTGGCGAGTATTCTGGAAGTTGCAAGCCAGTTCAATAGTTTTGGCACTGGCTATGTATCAGCATTTAGACTTACACACCTGAATGCCAAACTACACGGTACGTTCTGTATGCATGTTAAAGCTACCGCGAAGATATTTTCCTTTAACTGTTTACCACCGCTACAGCTAGACTAATGGAGGTATCGAGTGCAGTTCAGACCCATCCATTCACAACACGCCATGGAATTGCGAGACGCCTTACTGCGGAGCAAAGGCCGTTAGACCCACCAGGTATACCTTGCTGAAACAACTCTGGTTCGCTTAACACTCTCCTTTAGATTATCGATTTAATACAACCACCATACGAAGAATAAAATGTCCACACACACACAACCGCCTCGTTTTCCTTGCATTAGGTATCCATTTCCCGTATGCTGCATGCCTGCAGTAGCTTTTACTGTGCGGAATGACTTGCTCCGTCTTAACTGTGGGTGCCTGCATTACGATTAGCTTCGAGTTCACATGTGGCGTGGCAGATGCAGCTTGTGCATAAGTGTTCATGCGCTGTTTAGCCCGGGTTAGCTGCAGTTCCCGCAGTACGTTTACGCTGTTCGGTTAAGTAAAGTTACGTCATGCATAAATATATGGTTAGGTGAACCCTAGACCACGGTACATGCAAGTGGGAGTTGTCATGCAACAAGCGGAGTGCGGTATTAGGCAGTCTACCGTGCGTGTAGGTTCAGGCGTGGCATTTGGTTTGCTGCGCCAACTCTTCACAAAGCAGAATGGCAAACGGCACAGGGACAGAACAACATTATTCCGAGCCGGTACTTTATTAACATTTTGCCACAATGTGTCGCAGTCGTGCTACCGTGCTGTGTAAGAAAATGCGTCCGTCTGCGCATTCCGTGGGCTTCCGTGTTACTGGCGTACGTGAGACTTATTAGTTTGAGGAGCGGTTGAATTGCTACAAGGACAGTGGTGCACTGCGGTTAGGTTCCGCGAGGTAGGTAGACCGCATGCTAAGTATGGAGACGGTCTGTTGAGCTGGGCCCGGTGGATTAATCTGCAACAGTGATGTACTAGATGATTCAACATACAAAAGGTGCTTTTATGTATCCATTAGAAAGCATGTGGATCACCATATCTTCCTTATAATCGGAGGTGTTTGAAATCGCCAGGGTTGTGAGTATTTTGTAGCAAGCTTTGATCCTTGGAAGGTTGGGCTTAGTGACGGAAGAATTGCATGAGAGGGTTTGTGCCTACGATCATTGTAAATATTGATTGGAGGTCCTTGCCGATGCATGTCAAGTCGATTGTGGATGGGGCCTTCTAAACCCTTGCCTTGACGTACGTGCCTCAATTCCACTTGTTGTTGAACAAAATGTTATACCCTATATGCTTGAGACGCGTCTCACTACGCATAATCATAAGATAACAAGCGAAAATGGATTGTGGGACGTAAGGTATAAGCACTTAATAAGATTTTGAAAGTGTGGTATAGGAGCCCTAAGGCACATGTACCATCATATATTCTTCAAGCTGCTGTGGCGGGCGCGAATAAATATGTGTGCTCATCGAACTGTAGCAAATTTATTTCTGCATAAGTGTTAACGTTGGTTGGTTTGTGAGTTGGTTTCACGTTAAGCAGAGGTAAATACGCTAACAGCGCTGGCCTTGTTAACCAGTTAGCCTGTGGTTAGACTTGACACGATAGTGTTCACTTCAAACTGCTTCTTAGGGTAAAGGCGTTAACGCGGCGGAGTTTGCTTTTATCCGCCAGCTTTAACGAACCTAGCTGGGATGTCTTATTTTACGCAGGTCAACTCGAGTCCTAAATTAGCGAAAAGACGCCATCTTAAGCAGGCAAAAATTCGTGAAAAATCAGTAAATACCACGTCAGACCTTACAGGTATGAAACCTAGCGTGTGCGGGAGACGGTGCATGACGCTGCAACTCCAGTTATCCCAGTTACTTCGGCGCAAAGTGCGCAGTGCCACCTTCGCTCAGCCTGATGCAGCCTATCATAAAGAAGAAAACATTTATGAAAAGACGGTTTTATTATGATAACGTTGCTGGATTTACTTCGGCTAGTCCGGGGAAACGCAAGCCTTATTTCCTCCAATACTTCAAGCTGTGTATCACCAGGCTACTTTCAGTTAACGTCCTTGGTACTGCTGCCGGGAAGCTGACTAGAAAGCGAAACACTGCTGACCGCAACTAAAATCTGCAACCCTCGAATACTCTGCGTTTGCCAATCTAGACCTAGGGTAGGCAAAGGTTTATGGCGTTACACTTCACCCCAAATATGGCAATGTCAGCGCTCTCCCAGACAAATGGCCTTGTACAGCCAAAAGTTAAACGAAATGATGGAAAACCTCTAAAGGAAACGAACCGTAAGGGAGAGAATCGCCCTCATGAGGGTTTCCAGGTTGTCAAATGGAGGTCAAGTTTTTACCTACTAGCACTCATACTTTTAGGGTGCGACGCTGGTATACATTTGTTAGTAATGTAAACAAGCTGATAAAATCGCAGACAAGTTTCGTCTCAACAAAGTTGCTTACACCGATACGTTGCCGTCTCCGTATTTTACGGACGGTGAATTAATGTATACCCATCTACGCGCCGGCTGTAGGTGAGCACTCACTCGTCGTCATGATAAGGACGTTTCGCAGTAACCTAACGGTAAAGTTGCTGTCTTTTATACCTGTATTTTGCACACGTTGTTTAAGGAAGTTAAAAAGTATTTTAGTAGTAAGTCGAACTCCTGGAAGTATTCATGTTTACTGTAGGTTCAGTGGATACCTGAACAATCGGATAAGCTTGCTTTTACACTGCTTCTGTATATCGTTGAAACATGTATTACTGGGCTGAATTCAGTTTTTGTTAGACATAAAAATAAAGCTGCTTCATTCCCTGCCAATCCAGATACTGCTTATATTTCCTACCCAGCATTCGCTGCCGAGCTAGTTTAGGTTAGTGTGAAAGAGTGCATGGTGAGCTAAGAAAACAAGCGCAATTATTTCAAACCCGGAAGGATAATACCATGGTATGCGTAGAACTGGAAGTTATGAAAGAAAGCTAAAGAGACAAAGCGGTTAAGTGTAAATATCGTTTGGCAGTTCCACCCGAGCTCGTCTACCTAAAGCGCAAATCCCTCGATCCCAGATGCCAAAACGCCGTGTACCGGTAGCGGGATCTAACGTTGCACGACTCAGTGAAACACACCAGTTTCCTGCAAACCCCACCTAAACGCGGTTTGTGCAGCTACCACTGTTGGCAGCGGAGGTTAGGCAATTTAGCGGCATTGAATAAACGTGGCTAAATCTGGCCATTTCCGTTGAACTACGGTAAATGAGGATTACGGCCATCTAATACTCCAGTGGTGCATTGAGTACCTACCATGTCCAAGCAAACGTTGGTGGTACTTTTGTACCGAAGAACATGCGCTTACCTTGTGCAAACCCGCAAAGCCCTCTCCAGTTTATTTTGCCGTAAAATGCACACACGCCACCTCTGGGTCCAATACGCTGTGATTGTGAAAACGCCGGGCATGGGCCACAACAAATAGGCTGTTGAAACACGAAAACCGATTAATAAACCGCATCGCACAAAACCCTCTATACTCTTCTTTCCGCACTGTCACCAGCGTGAAGGACGGAAGTGTGGACAACTGGTTCAAACGGCAGAGTGACAACCTGGATTTCATTTCCACCAACAACATGCCCCGTGGTTGAACTAGCCGATCGCTTGCGGATGAGAGGAGATTGCGCCTAATTAGTGGGCATCAGTTACAAGACTGACCCATGCCAAAATCTATCCAAGGCACTCTGAATTTGCCACAAAACACGCAGGGATAGTTACCTTATTCAAGCGCTTGAGGCACTTGGCAAAACGTAGTGACGGTACCTCAAGCTCGGCGGTAAGTCCATGATCTAAGGTGCCAAAAGCAGCGGTCTTAATACCGAGTCCTGAGGTAGCCAACAAGAACAGCTTGCCTAAACTTTAATTCTACGCCCCAAGCCTAAGCATTAACCACCACCCTTCTTAAAAAGCAGACAAGTATTTAAGAGCACCACCAAATACCCCATGTGATGTCGGCTAGAATGATTCCTAAATGAAAGCAGTATTACACGCTTTGAAAACTGCGCAAATTACGTCGATAGCGCTGCCGCTGTTCACCGCCTTAGCCCAGTTGGTCCAGGCCGCAAGCAAAGCTGACGGGTACAATCATCAACTACGGAAGCTGAGAGGTTGGGTACGAAGGATAAATTTATCCAGCGGTACCCCAATGAAACCTTTACGTAGTTTTCAAACAACGACCGATAAGCCTGTCAGATACACTAGTCGCTACCTCCGCGGCAGATACTGTCACGGCCGTTCAAATTTGGATGGCTTGTTGATGCCTTCTATTTCGTATGTGAAGCACAATGGTCGAGCGTCTTTGATACTGGGCAAGTGATATGATCAGTTAATTCATCGGCCAACGTATGCATCGGCTTCGGATAGCTTGAAGCAGGAGCTGAAGCTTTAAAAGCAGCCCTTGCAATAGTCTGACGGCTTATTTCACTTTGATGATAAGTTCAGTTAAGCAGAAATGCACAAATATCCCTTAGCCCAGCTCAATTTGTGGTAGTGCGGTCAAAGGAGCAAGGACATTATTATACCGTTCGTTAAGGATGCTACTTATACATAATCGATCTGCACACGGGTCCTGGCCACTCGTAGAAACGCTGCCATGGACCTGCCTGCCTAGAAGGGTCTATCTAGTAAACGAAAACCTTTGTCTTTGTTGCTGCTGCGTCAGCTAAAGACTGCACTCATTGGCGACGACCGGACCTGCAATGTGGTTAACATTTTTGTGTCCCCTCGGTAGCCTTGACGCTGGTTGTCAGCTTCGCTCGTTAGGTTCTCCAGCACTTGGGAAGAGGATCTGTTGACAGTTGCCCAGAATTTTACGGAACGAGTGACAATGAAGAGTGTCCAGCATTAGGAGTTGGCCCACAGAGTGAGCCAACTGTCCGAAGTGGTGGAGAGACTGTTTTCGATGGAAACACCGAGAGCGATTCCACAACGCAATGAATAAGGAAACCGGCGTGGTCGCCGCTGTTTTAGAGGCAATCAGGTGGGCCACGTGGCATGCTCCTACACCAGCTGCAAGTTTACCATCGCCTCTCTATCCTAAGCGTATAGGTGGCGGTACCAGACGTCAGGGTGACTATTGAAGACGCGTCGGTCAGGGCCACATTGGACACGGGAGCGGGAACGTCCATTAGGAAAAGGTTAAACAAGGTTCCAGTAACTCAGCCCTTGATCGTGATGCAGACCGTCGGTGGACACCGTTTGACGGTAACGGGCACACAGCGGCTGCGAATCAAGATGGGGGAAGCGCTCATTAGCCGTGCTATATTCATCGCGAAAGAGACCACGGAGACAAACATGGGCAGCGGCCTCCTCCAATGGCTCGGTGCCACGATGGATCTGAGAAACGATTTGATAATCGTAGACAATGAGACGATTGCGATGGAAATTGGGAGAGCAGCTCGAGTAGGTGTCGTCCAAGCCCTACCTTACTACCAGCACCCTAGAATACGGAGTGTAGTGAGCCAGAATTCCCACCTATTCACGGACCCATATGATGATTATGTATTCTGCAGCAGGGTGGAACATCGAATATCACTAATCCCTGAAGGGCAGTGCAAGCTGAACTGCGTAAGAATACCGAACAACCAACTGACCAGGATACAAAACCAGGTAGTAGAAATGAAAGCGAAAGGAATCGTCAGGCGAACACACAGTCCGCCTCCATCATCCGCGCTACTGATGAAAAATGCTGACGGTACCTATCGACTGTGCATTTATTTCAGCCAACTAAACAGTGACAGTGAAGGATGTCGTTTCGAAGCCTCAGAGGGAAAATGTTTTATCCAGCCTTCATAGCGCCGAGCGCATTTCCTTCATAGACCGCCAATCGGGATATTGGCAGCTGCGCGTCGCAGATCAGGGGCGCCACAAGACAACTTTCATCGTGAATGGCCAGCAGTACGAGTTTCCAAGAACGCCGTTTGGATTATATAACGCCCCCGCTACCTTCAGATGCCAGTTGTTGCTGGCCTTGGTGAACCTACCAGGCCTGGTTGTCTACGGGGGTGACCTCAAGGTCCTCTCAGAGACAGAGCACGAAGATGCTCTCAGGCCTGCAGCAGTATTACAAAGATTGAAAGGAGCTGAGCTGAAGTTCACTCCAAACAAGCCACAGGTTGCTCAAGCTTGGAGCGTAAGTATGGAACATATTATGGGCAATGGGCAAGTCCATCCACTTCCGGAGAAACGCAAGACGCTTTTGAAGTTTGCTGTGCCAAAATCCAAGTGCCCGATCCGTTCGTTCCTGTGAGTGCTGGTTTATGCCTGGAAGTTTGCGGCCTGTTTCGCAGAGATGATGAGCCCGTTGTTAAACGAGCTTCACAAAGACCAATCGTGCATTTGGACAACCGGGACCAATCAAACCTAAAGGCATGCATAGAGGAAGCCCAAATATTCCTAACCCTACTCAGTTCGGATAAGAAATTCACTGTTGCAGTGGAGGCCAGCAAGATGGCAACAGGTGTGGCATTGTCCCAACCAGCTAGCGTGGCGGAATATGCTTGCAGGTTGCTGACAGTGGGGAGCACGTGTATTACAAGACCGCGAAAGAATATCTGGCCATCGTGTGAGCCTTGGATAAATGGATTACTTACCTCCTAGTGACTGAATTCCGGGTCCTTACTAACCATAAGCCGCGTTCCTGGTTGCTGACAACGAAAGACACATGGGGCCGCTTTGCGCGGTGGGCGGACCGTTTGCACAAAGTTAACTTCACCCTCGAGCTTGTAGACGGAACGCAGAAAATACTAACAGGTATGCTGTCACGCTGGCGCTGGACGACCTGAGGCTGGGCAACGCGATACAAGCACGCGCGGACACAGTAGAGAAGGAGTACCTGCTGTTAATGGCGGACGTGTGCATCGGTTTGTTGCGGTGTCCCTTCTTCCGCCCCCTAAAATAGAGTACAAACTGAAAAAAACATGTCAAAAACTGTGAATGGTAAACTTCACAAGTAAGCATTTGTTGGTGCTCTTTTCTTATTATTCATATTGTTTTACCATTAAGCCAGGTTTCCGATGGCACAATATCTGTACCACAGCTTGTGCATAGTATAATATACCTGCTGTGTAATAAAAGACAGAAAAATTCGTGGTACTGCGCTCGCAAATACAGGCACCAAGCCGGAGGACACCGAAAGAGAGGTGGAGGAACTACTTTGGGTCTGGGACAGACTGTGGGTCGTAAACGCTAATGTGGTGGTTGCAACCAACGGTAGGAAACTACCTTTGGTTTCACCGAATCTGCGGGAGCAATTAAGGCAAATATCTCGTGACGGCGCCCATGTGGGATTAGAACGAGTCCTTGAATTACTACGGAGGAGAGTGGTTTGCTTACCACAAGGAAGGACGTCGAAGAATGTATCCGGAGATGCCCAAATTTTCAAGCGAACCTCTAGTTGCATGCACTGAGACCACCTATGCGATCGATGGAAGTCAATGAGCCACTTCAGTGTTGGGGAATACATGTCTTTGCGCCCTTACCAGTGGGTCCATCGGGAACCAGATAGGTTCTAGTAATAACTAACCTGTTCACTCGCTGGGTGGAAGCGATACCAAGTAAGGAGCAGACAGTCGCGACCGTCTCGCTAGCGTTCGAATTCAATGTGTCAGCAAGATATGGAAGACCACACTGCGTTCTCAACTCCCAACGGTCCTGCTTCGAGTCGAAAGCATGTATGGCTATTTTGGACAAGCGGGGAATCCAGTGGCGACGCGCTTCACCGTACCACCCGAAGTTCAACGAAATGACAGAGCGGTTCAACCGAACCTAGATGAGGTAAATACGTTGCACGAAGTTGACGTGGGAGGCAGCATTGCCTGAAGTTCTGCTTGTGTACCGGCCCAACATGCAGTCGACCACCGTGGTTTCGCCTTTCGAATTACACTTTAGCCGAGAACAAAGGAATACGTTCTTAACGTGATTAGCGCAAAAGAGTAAGGGGAACATCCGGCACTGCATCACGCACGGTTGCAAGTTATTGTTAAAAAGGAACCAAAGCCCGAGAAGCATGCAATACGAGGAACTACGACGTCGGGCATGCTGCGCACAAGTGGGCGCTGTTCAGGATTGGAGAATAAACATGCACGGGAAAATGATCCCCCATAGCATGCCGGGGAAGGTGCAAACCGGTTCAAGGAACGCTGGAAAGGCCCCTCCACCGTACTTGATCAGAAAGGGCAAACTCCCAAATCGACAGCGGAGGAACGAAGCGCTGGGTGAACGCCGCCGGTACGAGAGAGAATAACAATTTCGAAAAGGAGCGTGTTTATGGCGGCAGTAGCCAGTAACTACTCGTGAACCAGAACGACAAAGAAAACGTGAATGTAGAGCATAAACAGGGGGCGCAATTGATGAGACATGACTAGGCTCTACAAAAGTTGCTCATCTGACCGACAGCGCATCACTGGCGGCAGCTGGTAACGAGCATGCGCCCAGGGGTGGTATTTGTCGAGAATGCAATGAACCAGACAAATGCGACGCTAGCGATGCCTAATGGAGTGAACGCGGGTGGAGTGATGCGGCCAAGGGAGAGCTAAGCCCCAGATTTCAAACGACGCATGGCCGGCCAGTAGCGGGTGTACCAAAGCGGAAATACGGCATAAAAATACAGTGGGGTTGTCTCGAAGCACAACCTCGTAGTTACCTGGAGTGGCTCATCACACAAATCCTCATCCGCATTGCGTCGTGGGAAGGAAACACGGTCCAAATCTGTAGGGGGTCTGTGAGTTGTCAATAGCATGTTCGTGTGGCAATACGCACGATGTCCCGGGTGGTTTTCCCTTTATTATGGTTTTATGTATACTTGTACTCGTATTTGTGCCCCATGCTGAAGCTGATGTCGCATGCATGATGCCTCTTCACCGCAGTTGGGCTAAATCAACTTACACTTAAACTGTCCTTTTAGTGTGGATAAAATACATTCCACTTTATTAGGTTGGTTTTGCGTACTTGCTAATCTTCTCCCAACTTACACACGTCGCTTATGCTAATCGTGGTAAACTTGCGTACTTTTATCGCCTGGTATTTTTAAAAATAACTTTCGGACATTTTGTACTTATCACGGATTCACTTATAACCAATTTCTTCCAAATGCTCATTTGGCGAGTATTTATGTCGTCATATAGGTTTACTTTATTCGATAACGGCACCTGGAATGTTTTGCTGTTTTTTGACATCCCAGGTATGGCTGCGCTTGGTGTGCATGTTGACTAGGTGCCTACCTGTCTATTACCCACTACCTCGTCCATCTGGCTCCAGGAGAGCGTTGGTCGTTGCCTGAGGGGACGGGGTGCACGGTCCTTGTGGTCGTGCAAGGATCGAAGAGTGGTTCCATACACTCAGTGTGGAGCGGACTACGGTGCAGCCACTGCCTTGTGTACGCTTGATTCCCTAAATACTACGTGGTTGTGTTTGTCTTTGAAGGAGGGTGGACCGGCTCCGTTGATGAAACGTGGCTCCCATCCACATGCCTCCCGGTCTTATTCCTTCGGGTTTACACTGGGTATGGGGTGTGTGGATGGAGCTGTGAGTGGTGCAGCGCAAGCCACCCATGATCCCTCTGTAGGCGCAAGCATCCTGTAGCTGGCCACAGTGACAGACGTATCCGAAACCGGATGCCGCCAACCATTTGTAAGCGGTTTGCAAGAATCTTGCCTACCGTTTGTGAAACATTCACTAGATTACCGTTGGAAAGGTGATCACCCTTCGTATATACTGCTGCGAAATATGGATGGGTACCGTCTAAATATGGGGTACCTCGAGCGGTTTCGGCAACATTGTCTGCTCCGGATTCTGCTCAGCGGTTTGTGTGACGGAGTTGCAGATCAGGTGGTGTTACACCCAACAGTAATACCTGCAGTTGAGTGCCTACTTTTGCTGAGACGTTTATGTTATATTCATCACGTGGACCTTATGGACTCGACACGGATTCCGAGGCAGCTCTTATGTGGTAAATTCAGGGTGAGATAACGACTTGAAGGGCAACAGATGCTGCGTTAGCAGGACATACTTACGATAAAACTAGCAGGTTCTACTAGTGATTTCCGGTTTTAGTAATGTAATTCGGTTGCTCTGCGTACCTGGCGCGTTCTGACCACCAACGCAGGTACCGCGGTGCGAAAAAAAGGCGTCGCATATGTGCAGAAGAGTAGGAGGCGCGGAAATGACGGACGCCAATGGGTTGCACTCCACGGACGTCGAGCGCATGCTGCTGTAGCAGAGCCGGGCCCGGGTGCAGGAGTCGGGTAGGCTTAGTGAGCCAGAAGCGTGGCAACACAGAACCTGCACCGGAACGGTGACCACTAGTGCTGAGAACGTAACCAGAACCAGCACAGGGTTGGTAGGTATGTTGCATACTCTTCCATGCGATATGGTAACCGCATGTTTACTTGCTAATTTTATTATTTCAGGTAAATGCTTTACTATCTTGTCTTTATGCTTCTCATGTAATCTATTTATCGTGCCTACCCTCAATAATCTACTAGTTTTGCAGCTGCCGCTTAAACGAAGTATGGTAAATGTGGTTAATTATTTCGCGTCAGTCTCATTTTTATCTCTTTTGCTGGAGCTTGTATTTATCGCGTATTGGTTGTTTAACTGTTTGTTCATAGGTGAATTTAACGAATAGTCAAGTCGGCCCATCCGGGGGTACATTTGCAATCTTTTATTTGATACCTACATTAAAACTGCATGGCTGTTGCTTGACATCCCCGTGTTGGCTGCGCGTGAAGAGAAGGTTGACAGGGTGCCCACCCTTTCAACACCCGACCTATTAATTGCTAGTTGCAGGAACCTATGAATGGCTGCGAGGGCGGAGCTCACGATCCTCCTGCACGTGCTAAGCTCAAAGAGCGATTCCATCTAGTGTGGCATGGACTACTGCCCAGCCACTATAGTGTGTACGCCTGGTACGCATGTTACACTACATAGTTAGACAAAGGTGCAACTGTTGTGCACGTTGGTGGAGTGTGGGCCTGCTCCGTTGATGTAACTCTGCCCATCCACACCTCTCGCAATATTTTCCTTTGGGTTTACGCTGTATATGAGGTGTGTGGTTGATGCTGTTTGTCGTCCTACGCAAACCACCTATGGTCTTTAGGTAGACGCAGGCGCCCTGTGGCCGACCTAGTTATACCACAGTGGCCGGCGAACAGGAATCGGATGCCGCCACATAGGTGTAGGCCTAAGTAGCGAGGTTAAGTGAGTCTGTTAATGAGACTGCATTTTCGAGTTTGCTCGCTATATTCCCCATCGAGGGATAAGAACAATGGGACCTTTCCAATAACAGTATTTTCGTGAAGTGAGTAATATCCGCCCGCAAGATAAGAGGCAGTGACTTTGTGTAGTGGCTTGTCAGATCGCCATGTTGCAGTGTACTTCAAACGAAAGTTTTGAAGCTTTAGGCGAAAATGGTTTGCTAGGCGGAAATCCGCAACATTTTGAGCGTCTGCTGTACCATCCACTGGAGGGGTACTAACCAGTGCTACCAAGCAGTAGTCATGTGGAGGTTGTTGGATTACCTGAAGGGCATGAGGTACCGTCCATACTTTTTGAAGCGGACCTCAAGCGCTGGAATAATGTGAATAACCCTGGCTGTTCGGAAGCATTCATTAGTTCTCTGTACAGCACTGTGACTTGTCCGCTTGATGGTTAAAGCCAACTTATCGGGCCTAGTTTTCTGTCCTATGCATCGAAATATCCAACACACCCACAATATAAGTGGTTGGTAGAAGTAAAATAGCCGTTATCGTTCAGCACGTCAATGTGTGTCTCGGTCACTCTGGCAAACTATGGAGGAAAGTCGCTTGTAGGGTGCTCCGGTTGATGTGGTGCATTCGTCTCTTCTTGGAGAGATAACCGTGGATGGGTTTTATTTCATTCTGCACATTGGAAAAATATATCCATGCTTGTCCACCATAACTCATACAGGACAAAGTGAGAATGGAACGGTTTTGTTGGTGGGCCTTAGCTAGGTTCGGTGTTTGCGAAGAAAAGTTAGCAATCAAGACATTATTCCGATTGTAATGAAGGTGGAATCGGAGACTAAGGGTGGATTTAACCTTCACTTAATCTATTTTAACGGGTCTGATTTGTCCAGTTGTACCCCGGCCAAGTATTCCCCCGGTCATCCGTTACCAAGGAAAGAGGAGCGTTCTCTCAAAGCCAGGGCGAAATCTCCTTTGGCGCACCGTGTTTTTAATGCTGGCAATTGAACCTACTCAGTGCGCGGCCGATATGTCTGAAGATTCAGGCGAGTTTATATAGGAGATGCTAATTCCGGTAAAAGGAACTAGGCAAGAAACGCTTTTTCTAAGCCTGGCGCTATCCTGCTCTTTAACTGCGACAACGTAGCGCTTAACATGTCAACTACAGTAGTTGGCACGTTTGAAGTGCGGGTTTTCATAGGTCGAATACTTTGACCGCTGGTCCGAGTTTGAATCGCGCAAAATGCATTGAACTCACCATTGCAAACCTCGCACTACAGGACCTCACAAACAACTGCAAAAAGCACTGGTCAGCCAATTTACTCATATGCTGAGGCAGATTCCTGGTATAATGCATAAAAAGCTAACAAAATTTTCGGATCAGGCATGATAGCATCCAAAGAGAAAGAGCGGGAAGGAACACAAAAACTGGCGAGGTATTAACCGCATGTCACACAGTTTAAGCGCAATGCTATAAAACAACAGGATGCATGTATTATCAGGAGCAATACTTTTCAGGAAGTAGTCGGGGACTGACGGCTAATATCTGTGAAGGACTTGATGGGTACTGGAGCTAAGCACGACGTATCCCGGGAAAGTGGCGTTCCAAAATCTTTTGCAGAAAGAACTAGAAATAGAAAATGGCTTATCTGCACGGTGCTTTACTAACCACAGTTGTTAGGCCGCTCTCTAAAACAAGCCTGCCAACAGGCCACACGTACAAAACTTAATGCAAACGCTTTTGTTTTTTATTCCAAACATCAAATGTAAGTTGGCCTATTAATAATTTTATTCCAATATCGCAAGAATTTTTGCGCCTTTGTCATAAACCTAGATCAAAATATTTCCCTTTCTCCTTGAAGACCGTGTCCTTCAGGGAAGTATTATTCTGGCGGCTTCTTCGACTGGTCAGCTTTCGTGCGTTTTTACCCTTGTTGGGGATAATGCTGGACGCCGACTCAGTCTTCGAACGTTTGGTACAGTTCCTTTTTCTCATAGTAGTAGCTCCGTGAAGCAGCTAATCTTGTTCCCAAGATGAGTACTCCGAGATTGACAAATGCCTTGAAGGTCACTTCCACGCTGCAGCAAAGAATCACGGAAACCTTGGCGTCTAGGTAGTTAACTCTGTATAATCATTTTGCTCCCCCAGGCTGCAGACTGACAAAACTGGGATTCAATTTGGTCCTATCGATATAAATCCCCAATATTCAATTAATAGTCAGCGTGTGTTCAGTGATACCTGTATCATTAGCGTTTGCGAATCGTCCTCCGAGGTTAGTAACATTCAGGTGCTTTTGTTGCATTTTCTCTCTCACCGTCTCCATAAAACCTTGTTTTCTTCTCCGACCTACGCTACTTGTTTCGACATTGCCAACTCTCAAGTTAGGTCGGGTCGAGTTAAGATCCAATGGCAAAATAGCCCTTGGCTAACGAGCGTCGTTCTCGTTTCGATTCGAGTCCGCGTAGGTGAGATGACCTCGCTGTATCCCTGACTTACGAAGCGACGCTGCAACTTACCAGCATGCTGCTGATCTTTTGTTTCCCGCACACCATAAAAGTCTGCTTATTGATGGTTTTGTTTTTCGCACACAGATAGCTTGATCGTTATTATTGAACAGTCGGTTCTCGTTATCAATGAGCACGCATGCCCTCCTGGCCATGGAGTGCACATTTGCACTTTACTTGCAGAACTGCGAGCGAGTAAGATTGAAGAGTCACTCCGTGGAACAGCACTTCAAAGCCATATTTAAGACCAAAGAACTAGCTTTATGAGCACACAAATTGACATTCATCGTACCACGAGTGAATTACTTTTAATTGCCAGAAGCCGGTCGCTTTACATTTTCACAGAAGTGACAACAGAAACTATGGCCATTCCACCTGCAAGTGCGTCCATTTGTTCTCGCAGCTGTCTCGTACGAACACATTTCGGCTTGCATGAAGACTGCGTATAGGGCACAGCTTATCTGTTAATATTAATTAGATCGCCTCTTTGAAGTTCAGTGTTTTTCAACTCACATCATCTTTGTTCTCTTTGAAGTCTAATCATTGCGTATTTCTAGTGAGCGCACACCCTTACGTGCCTCTTTATTTCGATAAAGTTTTGCAGGAAAATGGCCTTTGTGCTTGTGCCATTCATTCCGACCTCATCGAGTTTGTTAGACTGAAACTTTGTCAGCGTTCGTAGGTTCTCACGTAATAATATGAATCCTCAATTTTCTTGTGCTCTGGCCACCGCAGAGGCTAATCAGCGGTGCCCTATCTGCTGCATCGAGCAGAGTGGATAGGTCTTTGGATGCTACTGCTCATGCCCCCCTTCTTACGCTTTTTCACCCCTATCGTCCCGTTCCAAATTCACTTTTATCTCCCCTTTCGACCTCTTAATTCTTGGCCCTCCCTCACCATGCTTTGCTAGGCGTTTATCTTCTAGTTTCAACCCACATGCAAACGCGGAGCGTTATTCTTACCTTATCGACAAGCCCATATCGAACCAAGCGGTCAAGCCCAGTTCATCGGCTTCAGTTTTGAGCCCCGATTCTCCCTCAGACTTGCATGCCTCAACTGTTCCAGATCGGTCAACAGGCAGCACTTGCCCAAATATTAGAGACCCTCTCGATCGTTACCTGCTGCCTATCGGAAACCCGCCTACAAGACCGGAGCTCTGTTCTCACTCTGCGATCCCCTTCAGGTGACCCTAGCGGTGCTTTCTCATTGCGCCTATACGTAGACGATTCAGCTTCGAATACCGGCCAAGCCAGTGTAATTATGGCGCTGAGTTCCCAGGCTGAAGCTGCTCTGGTTGGTTGGATCCCACTCAGTATCCCGATGTGTGCGGTCCGACTGACTAGCTCGTTCAAAGCTCCGAAGTCGCGCGGGACAAATAGGTGTCCGTTTGTCGTCGCTGCCTATGCCCCCACAAGCTGTAGCCATGACTCGGTAAAAGACGATTTCTGTCGTCAATTGAACGACCTCTTTCGCCACAGAAGAAGCACGGACACTAGTGCTTGCTGGAGGCCGCCTGCTGCGCTAACCCTTGGTGGGGATCAGCTAAAAGTCGTTCACAAGTTTAACCACCTAGGTATTTGAATCCGCTCTTGGAAGGGAAGTCGTCACAGACCGTCTAGCAAAAGCACAAAGCGCTTTTGTTAGCCATCACTTATGGCGCCGGCGCGACATCACTCTCCCTGAAGGGTAGTGTGTACAATGCGGCCATATGTTCGACCCTACTGTAAGGTTGACAAATTTCTCATTAGATCAGCAGACATGAGGCTGGTTACGTTCGACCACCGGTGCCTTCGCAGTTTGGCTCACATCTGGTGGGAGCACCGCGTGAGCTATGAGCGTGTTCGACGCGTTATTTACGGCACAGGAAAAGGCAATGAACCGCTCAGCACCATTCACCCACCAGGCTTCGATGGCTGGTCCACTTGTTGCGCATGGCAGCTCACCGACTCCTGCGATGTGCGCTGTTTGCGTGCCAGGAGTGCGAATGGAAGAAGAGGAAGAGTGACCAAGCCATGATTTGATCAGGAGGCCCTTACTTCGAACTTGGCCTCGATTGGAGCCTCTCGACACCCTGGCTGGGGACTGATGAAGATGAACACGTATGGTGGGATACACTTGTTGGCATGGCTAGGAGTCGCATTGAATGGCGAATGTGTCGTGTTTTTGTCCCACCTCCATCTACGATCCCAATTATTAGGTATATTATGACTACTTGATGACACAATAGCCGACTGTTAGCTTTCCGGAACAACGTCCATCCGTTACTAGTGAGGCAGCCGGCGTGCCTGTTTCATGTTTTTTCTTTTTGTATTGCGGCACAATAGCTGAGGTGTTTTCCACCTGCAGCCAACGTATAATGATGATGTTGATGTCTCACAGCGCTTTTACACTGTCACTTAGTTGCTGTATATAACATGCTTTGCAAATCGTTTTAGGCTCCTCAGTACACTTTTGCCGCTGACTTTAACGTTACATGAATGTTTTATCATCTTAGCACAGCAGCAGCATTTCAGTCCTTTGAACTGATACTTTGCTGCCAAAACCCACTATGACCCACGGACCGAAGAACAACAAGAGGGACAGATCGGGGTCCTAATGTACAACCTAGATGCCTTCAGCGAAAATCCAGGGTCAAGGTGCCTACACCTTGTCAACAGCATAACATCACAAACAGTCGACTGTCGTGATAAGGCGACGTCGGCGAGAGATTCCTTGCAGCTTTCACTGCAGTAATAACCAGCTATCACCCGCAGACAGCTTAGTTTCAGGCACAATTTACAAAGACAATCCGACTAGCAGACGCGCAGTTGATGCCAACTGCGAGCGTTATCCCGTAACAATCTCAAGACGGGTCACGTGAACTCTAGTCTGGAAGGCGAGACAGATTAGTACCACTCAATTTAGTCATCAGTGACGTGATTTTCAGCTACAAAGTCAACTTTTGCCCACCTCGAGCCTTGTGTCATCTCACATCCAATCCGTGGCCTAGTGGATCTTAAGCCTGCCTTGTAATCCGATGGCGTGAGTTCACACCTGCGTAGGGGACCGGGCGACCTTCACAGTATCCACGCGCCACTGTTGGTGGTTCCGCGGTAGCAAAGCGTCGGTACTGTGTACCGGCGTGCTGCTAACACCTTTTTCTTTTTTCTGTAGCCGGCAAATAGAACTAGGCTCTCTTCGGTAAGCATGTTTAATCCAACGCAACTTAACGTTATTTTTCCTTCTAGGGAACTAGCTTGATTATCACCGCCTAGTACTCGGCTGCTCACATCACTATTGCTTATACGCTGCTACTATCCCACACTAACAATACTCCACAAACAGCGTGGCTCAAGCCTTGAAGACGCCTCAGAGCGAAGGGATCGTGTCTTCCATTGCCTTGGGCGGCCTTGTTTGTGACCATGGATACACTCAAACCACCTGATGCCACAAACGTCTTAAGTTCAAGAATGCATTTATAGCTTTTGCGACGCGTGAATCTACTTCAGTGGTTATGCATCGCTGCTGTTGCGGCTGTCATAGTAGATGCATTGATCAACTATCTCCACTTCCTCGTTATTAAGGTTTTCATCAAGTGCCTGGTGGTTGTACGACAGAACCTAGCATTTTAAAGTGTGTATCGCATGGGAACAATCTAGAGGCTATATATGGTTGACTGAGGCACCACAACCTGGTTAAACAGCAGGACAATATCGTTCGCGTAATCAAGCTGTACTGATTTTCTACTGGGCAGCGTCCTAACCTCTGCATCGTGAGATTCCGCAGGAAAAGACTTTGTAATGGAGTCCACGACGAAGTTGACCAACGATGGAAAAATTTGGAAACCCTGAAAAAAAACCGCTGATTGTCTGAAAGCAAAGACAATTCACCACAGACGTTGATGCGGCCTGTAGTGTGCAACTACAGGGTACGTGAATACTGACATTTTTCGGATGGCGTGGATCGATCCACTGAGCCAGGAAACACAGCTGTTTTCGATCTGCGGTACGTGTGACGCTGCTCCACCATCTGTCGCAGATGCCGCGTGGCCGACTATATGCGAAGTTTTGTACGAAACCAATGGCGGGCCCATCCACTGTTAACAACGTTGACTTGGGCGTTAGACAGCTTTTCGAGCAGCAGATCAGCTGGTCTGCAACACCGCCGATCTCTCATTCGGGAATTCGCAGTGCTCCTCGGCGTTTAGACGCTTTACCGACATCTGAGAATGACGTTGCTCCTACCTTCGTCTCTTGAATCGCTGTAAAGCCCCTGCTCTGGAATAACTCCCTCCGGCTCTTGTCAAAGTTAGTGGTCCATCACTTGTTCTGGAGTCAACTTCCCTCCGTGGGTGTTGGATCACCGAAGCAATCCCGTCTGATTGGAGTCTAGCGGATATCGTGTCTGCTTTCAAAAAGGTTACCTGGACAGACTGCGCTAACCACAGGTATATTAGTCTCATCTGCATTTCATCTAAACTGCTCGCCAACCTGTTTTTTAGCAGACAGCCTGATACGAAAGAGCAAGCTAGCCTCCGCTCTGGTCGGAGTTGTATCGATCACATCTTTACTCTCCGCCAACTACTCGAGCGTCATCAAACGTACGACCGACCGGCGATTGTTGTCTTCTTAGACATACGCGTTGCGTTTGACTCAGTTGACCAAGCTGTTCTCCGAAGCTGTCTATTGAGAAGTGCGTCAACATTCCTCACGCCATCTACTTTCGGGCCGTGTGCGGGTCTACGGCGAACATTCGCCCCCTTTAGCATCACCAGTGGCATAAGACAGGGCTGCCCAGCATCCCCTTCCTGTTCACTTTCGCTATGGATGACATCCTGGAGAGAATTTTGGACTACTGCTTATCCAACGGCGCTTGGCTATTTCCGAGGGATCGACTTCGAGATTTGGAGTATGCAGACGACATTGCCGCAATTTGCGATTCCTCACAGGCCGCGCAAAATGTGCTGTGTAGGTTGGAGGTGTCTGCCAAGTTGAAATGACCTCCTCTTCGAAGTGCAAGATCTTCCTACTGAACTGTCTAGGTACCATTCCCACCCTTAGGCATTATAGCCATTCTCAGAAGTGGCAGACAAGTTCATTTACCTCGGAACCTGCATCAGCGCTAGCGGTTTAACGAATGAGGTATTTTTTCCCGTCTCTAGGACTCTGGTTTTGCTTGCTTATCTTCGCCATATCTTACGTCGACGCAATCTGTCTCTCCTTGAAGGACTGAGTCTACGATGACGCAGTGAGAGCGGTCCCCCCATACTGTTGCGAGACGACCTGTTGGTGCGACGGACGTTCCTCTGCTGTCTGTCTTTGATCGCTGCTATTTTCTGTGCATTGCTGATGTACGATGGCGAAATCACATTAGTAATGAGTATGTTAGTCGAAGAATTGTCAGATCAGACAGAGTCGATTGGCAGCAAAGCAGCATACTTTACTGTATGGGTTTCGGTGGTTTGGGCATCTGCTTCGCATGCCTACTGAGCGTTTGTCTCACCGTACACCATATATAAATATATATATGTATATATATCCCCACATATATGTGCCCCGTGCTGAGGCTGATGTTGCATTCATGGTGCTTCTTCACCGCATTTGGGCTAAATCAACTTACACTAGTTCTTTCTAAGCCGGATAAATTTGCTTCCACTTTATTTGTTTTGCTCTGCGTACCTGGATAATCTTCTATTAACTGGCCACGTTGCTTAGGCTAATTGTAATTATCTTCGTTAACTTTATTGTGTTTGTAGTATTTTTTGGGTGACTTGTGGACATTTTGTACTTATCACCGATTCGTTGATAATTACCTTAATTCATCTGCTAATTTATCGAAGAGTTATGTTGGTGTAGCCGTATTCCTTAACAGATGTATTTTATTTGATAATGTCATTTCAAGTGCTTGGCTGTTATTTGACATCCCCGATGTGCCTGCGCCGGATATGCATGTTGACAAGGTGCCTACCTGTCTATTACTCACTACCTCGTCCATACTGGCTCTAGGAGACAGTTGTTCGTTGCTGGAGGGGACGGGGTGCACGGTCCTTGTGGTCGTGTTAGGCTTGAAGAGTGGTTCCATGCACTCAGTATGGAGTGGACTACGGTCCAGCCACCGCCTTGTGTGCGCTTGATTCCCGAAATACAGCGTGCTTATGTTCGCCTGTGAAGGAGTGTGGGCCGGCTCAGTTGATGAAACCTGGCTCCCCCCCCCCACATACCTCCCAGTATTATCCCTTCGGGTTTACACTCATCATCACTACACATTAGTTGAGAATGAGAAACACACAGCTAATGCACCGCAGTACAAAAACGTACGATACATAGAAGTTACTGCAAAAAATTCAAAAGCAGCTAATATGTTGTTAACTGTTTTTTATTGTCTAAGTCGTACTGGATCGGAATTGGAAGTGGAATCTGAATGGGAGGGGATAGAGATAAAACAACGAAAACACCACTGTGGCCGGTTTCTCACCATATCAGCAAATGTGTCTAATCAACTGTGTTCATCGTCCTTAGGACCCCAGTTAGGCAGTCGGGATGCGCCATCTGACGCCAACTTGAAGTGATGGTTTTCATTTCTCGTGGCATCCCCTCCTCCTCTTCCAACCGCGCCCACAACGCACAAACAATGCACGTCGCGGTAGTCGGTGTGCTGGCGTGTGCAACAAGTGGCTTAGCCATCGGAGCCTGTTGCATGATATAATGGTGCTGAGCGGTTCACTAGCTCTTCCAGCACCAAATGCGCGACTCCGAACACGCATGTCGCTCACGTGGTGCTCCCACCAGACATGAGCTAAGATGCGAAGGCAGCGATAATCGGACGTGACTAGCCTCTTAGTGTCTATCGACCTGATGGGCTAGGTTTCACAACCGTTGAACTAACGGCTGTACTATTAACTCTGCCCTACAAGGCGAGGGTGATGTCGCGTCTGCGCCACAGATAGCGGACGTTGGCAAAAGCACTTTTTTGTACGGTTCGTAATCTCATCTTCGATCGCACGGGCACTAATATTCATGCCCAAGTACTTGAATTCCTGAACGACTTCTAGCTGATCACCATAGGGTCCGCGCTGGATTGGGTTCATACCAATCTTGTAGGAGGACTTTGCGTTTCGAGAGAACAAAGCATAGCTTAAAACCATTGACCGCCAGTGCTGCTTGGCATTTTTAAAAACTGTCACAGATTAGGGCAATATCGTCCGCATACTGCTATTCAAGAAGTCGCTCACCAGGAAGTAGCCCCACGCCCTTTAGGTCTTCCCAGGGGACGCTTTTTCCATGACCGTCAATACCGAAGTTAAATAAGAATGGTGACAGCGGGCAACTTTGTCACACACCGCGGGAGATACAGAAGGACGGCGACAGTTTGCTATAGACCCTCACTCTGCCAGAACTATACGCGCACAGCGCTTTGGCAATGTTTATGTATTAATCAGGCACACTTTTCCTCAGCAGACAATCCCAAAAGGTACATCGATCCACCGAATCGAAGGCACCTTTGATGTCCAACAACACGAGTACGGTGGGTCAGCATTAATGATGGCGATACTCCAACAATTGACGCAAAGTGAAGCTGTGGTCGGTACAGCCCCGACCTCGACGAAACCCGGCTTGCTCTTCACGGATCGAGCTTACATGAGCGCCAGTCAGTCTGTGGAGAACGACAGACGCAAGCACTTAAGAGCGAATTGACATCAACCTAATCCCTCTATGATTGACAAATTCCGAAAGGGAGTCTCCCTTGAAATTGGGACTATGATGGAGCAGCTGCAGTCTGTCAGAATAGTTTCCCGCTCCCAATGTTCCACTAGCAACTCGTGTAAATCGTCTATAAGAGTGGGTCCCCCGAATTTGAAGAGGGATGGGGAAATTCTATCTGCTCCTACGGCATTATGCAATTTCAACAATTTGATCTCTTGTTTGACTTCTGTGTGTGAGGGCGGATCTAACGAGACGGCCCATGGAGAACGCACTCATTGCCTGAAAAAGAAAGCGATAACTCAAATTGATTAAACTGCCTTGCAAGGTGTTCGGCCCAACGCTCCAAGCGTTTTGGCAGGTTGTGAATCAGCTCTCCACTCTCGTCGCCTATTGTCTCTCGAACACCAGGTCTCCTGCTGCCTGTTTCCCGTATCAGACTGAGTATCTTCCGATGATTACAAACGGCATCGGCTGTCTCTATTTCCGATTAGCGATGAGACTACCAGGCTTCTAGGTCTCTTTTCAGGCAAGCACGCAGTTTATCTCTGGGATTTTTGCGAGTCTCATTGTATTCGGTTCTAGCTGGAATACGTCGGTGCGCATCCATTATTTCTAAAGTCTATGTCAGGTTGGCAGTTTGGTTTGCCACGTGAAAACATGCCTGCTGATAGCATCCAGAGACGCCGATGTAGCATTCACCGGTCAAACTGAAATAGGTATCATTTTAAGCTTCAACACTATGCCATCGTTAGTTGATGGGATTTCGGTGAACAGTCGTTTATGTGCAGCCCGTTTAACGACACCAGCTAAGGCTGATTCATGAAGTAGTACAAAACGCCGTTTGTTTGTGATCTCCCCTTCTGCTCCCATTTGGTGCAGTTCAGATGCTGTCAAGGGCACATTCTGTCGCGAACTGAACGCGATACTACGCAGTGCTATTAGTTCAGATAGTACAGTACTTTCAGGGGATATGAACGCACAAGTAGGGAGTGTGAGCTCTTCAGAAGCTTAGCTGGGTGGTAGTTATGAGCTTAACTCTGAACGGACTGAAAACGGCGGGCGTCTGCTGCAACTGTGTGTGGAGCACCAGTTGTTTCTTAGTAGCACTGCTTTTAGACACAGTGGGCGCCGAAGTGCCACTTGGCGTCCTCCTGTAGTTGGCCAGCGATGGACCCAAATTGACCACATTGCCATAAGTTACAGATGGTGTGGTTCAATGCTAGATTGTCGCTCGTACTGGAACACCTGCGTCGACTCTCATCATGCCTTAGTACGCTGTCGTTTCTCCATAAACTTTATCGGGAAGCGCACCAAGCATATGCTTTGAGTGACAAATGAGAAATTGTCTCAGTTCTCGGGTAGACAAGCCTATCAAGACGCACTGCGTATCAAACTTTCGCTCCCTTGTCCTAATGACGCTGAGTTTCAGTGGAATGGGGTCTCGGCCACTATGCTCGACGCAGGAGCAGTCGAATATGAGATCAGATTGTTGAGATGGCATAAGGTCGCAGGAGCAGGCTGACTTCCTCCAACTCCTTCCATCTTCGTGGAAATCGCACTTGTGGATGATTTTCACAACTGTGGGAGCAGGAGACTACCAATGTTCGAAATGCGGCAGTCATAGAGAAATCAGTCTGATCTTACTTATCTCTAGCATGCGAGCGCTTTACGCACATAATTCGAGCCGAGTGAGAGCTTATGGAACACTGTCGGTACTCTTCAATATCTGCCGTGTGAGATAAGGCCGACCGCAGTCACCTATACTATTTAACTTCGTCATTGCCGAAGTCATGGAAACTGCATTCATTTGGCACTGCTTGTAGGTGTGCATCTGCGCCCAGGTGATCGGCTTGTTGACTTGGTTTATGCCGAAAATATTGCCCTAATCTGCGATAGCTCCCAACCGCGCCAAGTAGCAATAGACAAATTGGCACTGACAGTCAGTCGTTTCGGGCTATGTTTTGTATGTTCGAAATGTAAAGTACTTCTTCAGGATTGGCAGATACTCGTACCTGCACTTACTCTTGTTGGTGATCAGCTAAAGTCCTCGATAAATTTAGGTATCCAGGCATATATACCAGCGCCGGTGGAATGGACGAGGAGATCCCAAACCGCATAGCAAAAGCTTGAGGCGCTTTCGACAATCTCCACCACCTGTGGCGCCGGCGTGAGATCTCTCCGCTCTGAAGGTCAGAGATCACAATGAAGCCAACCGTTCAACCCTCCTGGACGGTTGCGAAACCTGGCGAATCAAGTCGAAAGACATAAAGTGGCAAGTTACGTTCGATCATCGCTGCCTTCGAAGCATAGCTCATGTCGGATGGGAAAACCGCGGGAGCAATGAGCGTGCTTGGCGTCTCGTAGGTAGTGCTGGAAGAACGAGTGAACCGCTCAGCACCGTTATAAAAAGTACTGGGCTAGGGCCAGTGGACCACGTGTTGCGCATGCCAGCACTCCGATTGCCGCATCGTGTGTTGCTAGCGTAACCCTAGTGTCCATAGAGGACGAGGAAGGCTAAGCGATGATTTAATTAAGAGTAATGAAGACCCTCACAATTAGTTTGGCTTCGGTTTGTACCTCCTAACTGTAAGGCTAAAGTCGCAAGGACGGTGAACACGTTTGGTTGGATACAGTGGTTGATTTGAAGAAGAGCCCAACGCAATGGCGCTTGGGTGTGGTGAGTTTCTGTGTCCCTCCTCCCTTTATTTCCCCCCCAACTACGATCCCATACTCAGTGCATTGATATATAGCAGTATATGACTAGGGTCTTAGGTAATGTAGTCCGTAAGGCTTAAAATAGTACATTTTTCGCATTGTGGCTTATTGGCTGTGGAGTGTTTCACCCACAGCCACCGTGTATGTGTGTGAGTGGGTTAGGCATCGTGTATTTGGTACAGGAAGCGCGGGTGAACCGCTCAGCACCGTTATTTCACACACCAAGCTTCGATGACTAGGCCACATGTTGCCCATTCCATCACACCGGCTCCCGCGACGTGCATTGTTTGCGCGCCGGAGGTATAGATGGAAGAGGAGGAGAGGTGGACAAACGATGGCTTGGTTAGGAGGAGTGAAGACACTTCAAATTTGGCGTCGGTTAGTGCCTCTAGACTGCCAGGGTGGGTTAGATGGACGAAGAATACGTCTGGTTGTATACACTAGTTGACACGGCAAAGAGCCGACCTCAATGGCGTTTGTGTCGTGAGTTTCTTTCCCCCTCCAACCACGACAGTGTGTTACCTGTCTTTTTGTATTCCTTGATGCTTCGTATCTCGCTCTTTCATAGATCTTTTGTATTGCAGTACAGTAGTTGCTGTTTGTTTCTCACCTGCAGCTAATGCGTAATGTCGATGACGATGACTTCTTTTAACAGATTATTGTAGCGGAGCGTTATTGAATGCATTGCGTTTACACCTAGAGTGGAAGGATACGGTTTCAGTATTTTCGTACAGCTTAACATCTCACTTTCCCTACATTTTAGCTGTGCTTGATTTATGCGCTTAATCCTAAACAGCAGACTCTGATTATGTAGATTACTTCATCTTCCAACCTCCATTGATCGACCGGCCCTAGCCTAAAGGTAACAAGCTTTCCTTTTAATCTAACGGCGCGGCTTCGAACCTGCGTAGCGTCAGAGCGATCCTCGCAGTATCCTTAGCCCACGTGCAACTGGTGGTGGTTGCGCGGCAGCGAAGCCTCGATGCTGTGTACCGGCGTACAGCTGATGCTTCCATTGATGGTAGCACACTTGTTATGTCTTCTCGATTACGATATCCGCGTTACACTTCTGCAATTCCAAAAGTTGCCATTCTTTAGCCCACATATAATATTATTAAGTGAGAAGCATACTAGCCCATCTGCTTCTACATCATGATCCCCTGCTTTCGTTCACGCCTTTTTCCGTCGCCAGATGTACAGAGAATTACAATTGATCTTATCTAACTTTCATACTTGTAGATGCGAATTCTCATGGTGTAGAGCCTGCTATGTGCAATGCATTGCCTGGTTGAGACACCTCATATTCAACACCAGCACAGCTACCAACATTTACTTAGCCACTCCATTATTCCATTGCTGGTTTCACGAACAGAGCATCTCTTTACGGTGCTCTTTTTACTCACTAAACTTGTTTCCAGCTGTAGTGGTATACTCAGGCAGTTCTGTTTAACTTATTGGCTCTCCAACTACAATGTTTCGTACTAAGACGGTCCGTGACCTTATGGATCACAAGCCTGACTTGTAATCCTAGGGACGCTAGTTTGTGTTGCTCCCCAGGTAAATTCTTGGCCAGGGGCGACTATATGTGTTCAGTTTTTTATTGTCTTGAAATTGCATTGCAAAATTTATGCGCCACACTGGGATTACACGTTTAAATTCCGGTGCAAAGCTTATTCATGCCTTCATTTCACCGTTGATGGCACTTACTCATTCTCGACAGTCGGCCCACACAGGTCAATCCATTACTTTCAGTCATCGACACTGGTATAGGTTCCTACCCTTTGTCCACCACTTACTAGGTTATCACTTGCATATATGTTACATCTATGCAGTTGTGTACTATGTTGGTTTTTGTCAGGATAGGGTCACCCAGTGTACACATATATGTACAACCTCGGCGATGGGATTTGGCCCTTACAAGGTGCTATGGGTAAAATAACCCATTATGATTAATACACTGAGGTCTATTAGTCCTCGAACGGTAGACTGAGTCACCCACTCTCATCTTTTAGCATTTCACTGACTACGGCTAGGTCGAGTGCGGAGCAGTATTATACGTTACCTTTTTACAGCTGTTACTTACTAGCCTACACCACTGATTTCCACTCAAGACTTCGATTGACCCTCATCTGTGCTGCCTCCGATGCTCCACATGGAACGCCAGAGCCTCTTGTCTGCCCGGGTCAAATCTCTTTGCTTCCTGATAGATTTCATGAGCCTCATTGGTTCCTAATTTCGCATTGTCATGTTTCATCCGTTTAACTTCGCTTAATGACTGATTCTTAACATGGTATGACAGCCCCATGCTGTGGCTGATGTAGCATTCATGATGCTTTTTCACCGCAGTTAGGCTAAATCAACTTACACTTAAACTAAGTCTTTTTAATGTGGATCTGCGGAATCTCACGATACAGGTGTTAAGGTGCTGCGTAGTAGAAAACCTGTATATCTTGATTACGCGGACGATATTGTCCTGCTGTTTAACGAGGTTGTGATACCTCAGTCAACCATGTATAACCTGTAGGTTGTTCACATGCGATTCACACCTTTAAGATGCTAAGTTCTGTCACAACACCACCAGACACTTGATGGCGCCTTGATAACGAGGAAGTGGAGATAGTTTACCAGTTTGCCTACCTTAATAGTTGCATCAGTAGCCATGCATAACCAGCGGTGAATAACCACATAAGTAGGTTTACGTATCGCAAAAGCTATAAATACATTCTTGAACCCAATACATTTGTGGCGTCAGAAGGTGGTTTCCGTGTATACATGGTCACAGATAACCTCCCTAGTCTTTGGAGGACTCGGTCCTTTCGGCCAGAGGCGCCTTCACAGCCTTGATCAATGCTGCTTGCGGCGTATTGCTCTTGTGGGATAGTAGCAGCGTATAAGTAATAGTGATGTGCTTAGTCGAGTACTAGGCGATGATAATCAGGCTAGTTCCCTAAAACAACAAATAATTAAGTTTCATTGGATTAATCACGTGCTTCGTATGCCTAGTCAGCGCTTACAGAAGAGAGCCAAGTTCTGTTTGCCGGCTACAGAAAAAAGAAAAGGTGTTAGCAACACGCCGGTACGCAGTACCGACGCTTTGCTGCCGCGCAACCACCAACAGTGGCGCGTGGATACTGCGAAAGTCGCCCGGTTTCCTATGCAGGTGTGAACCGGCGCCATCAGATTACAAGGCAGGCTTGTGGTCCATTAGACCATGGATTGGATGTGGGATGTCACGAGATTCGAGGTGGGCAAAATCACATCACTAATGACTTAACTGTGTGGTGTTAATCCGTCTCGCCTTCCAGACTAGAGTTCGCGTGGCCTGTTTTGAGATTGTTACTAGATAACGCTTGCAGTTGGCATCAATTGCGCGTCTTCTAATCGGATTGCCTTCGTAAATTGTGTCTGATACTGGGTTGTCTGCGAAGTCATAGCTGGTTAGCACGTGCAATGAAAGCTGTAAGATATGTCTCGCCGACGCCGCCTTATCTTATCACGACAGTCGGCTGTTTGTGACATTATGTTGTTGACAATGTGTAGGCGCTTTGACCCCGAGTGGCTGCTTAGGGCATTAAGGTTTTACATTAGGTCTCCCTTCTCTCCTTCTTATTGTTCTTTGTTTCCTGGATGATTGTGGTTGTTCGGCAGCAATGCATCAGTTCAAATGGCTGATGTGCTGTTGTACAAGACGACGAATTTTTGAGAGCTCAAACTTCCGACTCGGTACCCGCGAGAGGTTGACATAACGCCCAATAATCGCTAACGCGCACTGACCGCAAATGGATCACATCGCGTTGAATAAGTTGTGTTCGTAACTGCTACTAGATTTGGAGAGCGAGCGTTGACTCCGATCATGCACTTATACTTACTACTCCGGTTGCGTTTAGAATGACGCCCGCGAGGACGCTGTGATCTCGCAGACACCTGTCAACTAACAAATCCATGGGTTTTGCTGGCATCCGAGCTGACTAGGCGTTCAGTGAACATAGGTGACAGCCACTGGTTACATGTCCATCAGAAGTTACTTGCAGCATAATCGTCTGCATGTGGGAAATCGGATAGCCAACCTGGGCATTAGGTCTCTACGTATTATCCGGCACTGCTCGATGCTCGCCCACATTGCAGCTGTAGGCGAATACGCCACTCGCAATAATCTCACAGTGAAACTGACTGAAGAGTGATCACAGATCTTGTGGTCTCGTCGAGCATCAAAAATAGAAACGTCCGCTGCTCTTGATATTCATCGAAAGTTATTCCGCCTGATTTGGGTAACGAAAACAGTAGTCTGGTGTTTGGGGAGCCATATGTGATGAGAGTCCACAGCTAATCCACAACTTGTCAAAAGTTTTCTGAAATGATGGCTTCCCGATCGGTTCCAAATATGTTCCAAGATATCGAGAACTTGTCAAAAGCTTTGGAACGTTAGACTGATCAAAAAGCAATTTTATTGAGCATGATTACCGGCTTCCTCGTCGGCCATCGATCGTCTTTTACCGCGAGCTATCGTTTTGGATCCACCTTCACGCGCCTGTGGCTCAGAGCATACGGCGTCTACCTTGTACTCTAAGTTTCACTACTTTGAATCTGCATAGTTGCGAGTGAAGTCAAAGTATTCTTAGCCCATGGGCGGTTGGTGGTAATCGCGTAGCAGCGAAGCGTCGGCCCAATGTGTCGGCATGCTACTAACGCTTTTCTGTTATTTTCTTTCATGCGCATATGGAACTTGAGATCAGGATTTTGAAATTGAATGAAGACGCAGGACCGGATGAACTTTCTTCAGCCCTCCTCAGATTCGGGGACCAACAACAACAGTATATCAGCCATTTAAATTGATGCTCCGCTGCCATACAACCATGATGACCTATGGAATAAAGAATAATAAGAGGGAGAGAAGGTGAACCTACGGTAAAACCTTAATGCCCTAAGCAAACATTCAGGGTCATTGAGTGTAGACAACATACCGTCACAAACTGCTGGCTATTGTACAAAGATAAGGCGGCATCAGCAAGACAGCTTCTTTGCGGCTTTCGCTTCCCGCGTCATAATCAGCCCTTGGCCAGTAGATAACAGCACCAAACACACTTAAAATAGGCAATCGGACTAGGAGATGGCAACAGTGGCGCCATTGAGGTCGCTTGCGAGCCATGTCCTTTAAAGTCTCGAGCCAAGCACAAGGGGAGTCACGTGGATTCCAGTGCGGAAGGCGAGAAGGACCAACTGCACCCAGTTTGGTCGTCCGTGACTTCATTTCCTGCTACCAAGTCAATTTCTGTCCACCTCGAGCTTTGCGCCATCCCACATCTGGTAGATTAAACAAGACCCTCGGGGCCCCGTTCTTGTAGATGATTTACACATTTTATTTGTGCATCTGTGAGAGCAGGAGACTATCCCAACAAAATTGTGCTTATCCGCTAAATGTCCCGATTTTAAGGTGGGCTCATATTCGGAATGCGGCAGTCATAGAACTATGACCTTGGTCTCCATCGCCTCTAATTTGCTTGCCTCGTTCTTTATCTCCTGACAGGAGTTTGTGAAAGTCAGCTTCGCAAAGTGCACGTCTGATTTCGTCAAAGTCGTAGGTACATTATACAAATTTTTACATTGTGTCTGTTATTGGAGCAGCGCCATATTTACTACCGACCCAGCCTGGTCGTGTCTCTCGACAGCATACGTGCCTTCGATTCGGCAGGCCGATGTGCCCTTTGCGATTGTCCCCTTAAGGTAGTTACATCTGAGAATCATGTAAATATTTTCAGAGCGCTGTACGCACGTAACTCTCACCACTTTTCAATATCTCCAGCGGTGTAGGACAGGGATGTCTGCTATCACCCTTCCTTTTTAACTTCGCTGTTCAGGAGATCATGGAAACTGCGTTCACTGAACACCAATTGTTGGGTGTGGAGCTGCTTCCATGTAATCAATCTCTTGGCTTTTGGAGTATGTAGATTATATTTTGTTAATCTGTGACAGTCCAAAAACGTGCCAAACTACACTGTACAGGTCAGCACTGGCTATGAGCCATTTTGGGCTGTGTGATTTGCACCTTCGTTGGTAAAATTAGCAGCTTTCTTTCCAAAACCCCGTATGTTGGCTTACTTGAAGGAATGGAAGGTTCCAGAATCTTGAAATCAATGCGCAATCGAAGTTACTCGATGAATTGCTGAAATAGCAGGTTTTTCTTACTATTTTTACCTTACGCGGGTACTTCCCTCCTGAGACGGCTGGCACAGTGTATGATGATAGCCTTGGGGTTGACTTGAACCCTCATGAACGGTGTACTATGCCTATCGGTCCATCGCTTTGGCCGTAGTGTTCTGGATTCGGGTTACGTGCTCTTCGATCTGGTATCATTCTTCTGTTGTCAGTTCTCTTCCACGGGCTCTTTAGACAAGTTGCACTTGTCCACCAATAGGTCAGATGGGAGCCTGGCGGATTCTATTGCTTTTGACTGACGCAGTCTTGGTCTCAGGTGCTTTACGTAGCATACCCACACCTACGTTCCAAACAGCACGCCGTAAATGACGTTCCTGCGCTTGCCCTTGCTTGTGCCTAGCGTCCATTTTGCGTGCCGTTCCCGGTAATCACGTACAAGTACCGATTGACACGATTTAAATGACTCGCTTAGCACCACACCGCCGATTGAAATCGCGTTCCATCTTGAGGTTCCTTTCACCATCTGT
Organism: Dicrocoelium dendriticum; assembly: GCA_944474145.2. Taxonomy (NCBI): domain Eukaryota; kingdom Metazoa; phylum Platyhelminthes; class Trematoda; order Plagiorchiida; family Dicrocoeliidae; genus Dicrocoelium; species Dicrocoelium dendriticum. Next base: position 138,538,617 of record OX104063.1, read on the forward strand.
GGGCTCTGAGGATGGCAGAACTGCATCAGAGTGCATGTGGAGCTTGCTCTTCATCATTGCCTCTGCTGGTGTAGATAGATACAGGAGGAGGAATCGGTTGATCACCTCCTCTATGTCTCCCACCTTGATTTGAAGAGAACGTGTTTGAATGTATCCACAAATCTCTACGATTTGTCATTCGATTGTGTGAAATGGTGGAAACCGCACGTGTCTGATGGCGCAGCGTTTGCAGAATTCCGTGAATATGGCAGAAGTGAACTGTTTTCCGTTGTCTGTCACCAATGCTTCAGGGCAGCCGAGTCTGCTGAAGACTTGTCGCACCCTCGAGACCGTTGCGCTGGAGTTCCTGCTACTCATGTGGAACACTTCGAGCCACTTGCTGTAAGCGTCGACCACTAAGAGAAAGTTCTGCCCATTGATTAAGCCTGCAAGTTCGACCTGAACGGCTCCGTTTTCGTTGGTTTTGACCATGAGTGGAGTTCAGTTTTTAACGGTGCACTTGAAGCGATAGCGCGGTTGCTGCAACTTCTAGCTACCTGTTCCAGCTGTCTGTCCATAAATGGCAAATACATGTAACTTCGGGCAAGCGCTTTCATTTGCTTAAGCCTTGGATGTCCTGCATGGAACTGCCGTAACACTCTTTCTTTCAATGTCCGCGACATGGCCACTCTCTCCGAAAACATGACGCAATCGTTCACAATGGAGAGCGAATGTCGTCGCTGATAGAACTGCGGCATTTCGACGGAGTAGCACGAACGTGACCAGCTGGTTCTGTGGAAGTGTGTTACCTACTTTAGTATTGGTCCTCGAAGCGTTTCGACCCGCACAGCTTCTGGTGTAACTGATGGACCATATATTGCCTCGTTCACCGAGCATTTGACATCAGGTTCGATCTCAACTGAAGCTGTGATAGTGTCTTCGCTGATTGGAATCAATAAGGCCTGACAACGCATTTGCTTAGCCCGTGGAAACTGTTGACTGATAACGCATCTCAAAATCATAGCCTAAGATGCTTAGGACCCATCGTTGGAGTCTATTGGTTGAGTAGGCAGAGGCCCTTTTTCAAGCTGAAAATGACCAGTAGCGGCTTGTGATCCCTCAAGAGCTTGACGCAGCGACCGTACAGCATCTTGTGAAATTTCTTCACAGCAAACACTATTACCAATGCCTCCTCGATCTGACTGTAGTTTCTTTCGGCTTTCCTCAGCGTCCTGGCGGCATGTGCGATCGCTTTCTGAGATCCATCTGGGAACGTATGGGAAACTACGGCACCGATCCCTAGACTTGTTGCGTCTGTGGCAAAGACAATTTCTCGGGACGGGTCCTAATGAGTCAGAAGTAGATCTGAAGCCAGCAGTAACTTGACCCGCTTGAACGCAGTCTGGCATTCTAACGTCCAGTTCCATGTTTGGCCTTTGCTCAGCGACCCGTTCAGCAAGGCACGCAGACGATCCGATTCGGGCAGTAAAACGCTGTAATGACTAATTAAGTCACAGAATGAACGCAGTGATTGCAGGTCCGTAGTTGGAGGCATCTTTTGTATAGCTCGCATGTTTTCTGGATCAAGGCGATGACCGTCTTTCGCGAAAATGAATCCGAGGAACTAGATGGTTGGTGTAAAAGAGCGTACGTTTATCTCCACGGATTCAAAAATCATATGACAGGATGCGTCCAGGCACTTCAACGAGCCGCTCAAATAATTTTCTGCCGTCCGGCCCATTGAACTGATATCATCGAGGTACGCAGCGGCTACAGAAACTGCGAGCATGGTGTCCATCAGCTGTTGGAAGATGGCTGGTGCTGTTTTCACTTCAAAAGGGAGACGGTTGTATTGGTACAAGCCACAATGAGTGTTAGTGGTCAGCCATTCTCTGGAGCTTTCATCGACATCGACCCGGAGGTTGGCATCGGACAAGTCGAGCTTGGCGAAACACTTCCCACTATTCAACTTAGCAAAGATATCCTTTGGTATCGGAAGGGAGTACTGATGGTCGTCCAGTGTGGCGTATAGGTCAGTTGCAAAATCGGTGCTTACACATTTTACCGTTCGCCTTTCTCACAGCAACGATCGGCACAGCCCATGTAGGGTAGTTCACTGGTGTGATAACACCGGCGCACTTCAGTCGCTCGAGCTCCTGAACAACTGGATCCATGGCTGCATACAGTACTCGTCTTTTTGCCCTGAAGACTGGGTTGGTACCTTCGCCAAAGCACAAATTTACTTTGAACTCAGTGCAGTGACAGAGACAATCTTCAAACAAAGTAGCAGTCTTCTGCTTTAGCTTTCTTGTCATGTCTTCTATCGACAGTGATGCATGGACTGGGTCGGTTTGGACTCTATTACAAATCTGACCCATTGGAACATCAAACATCCATCCAGTCAAGCCCAAGGAGGTTCAAGTTTGGTCGGTCAGACAAGTAGCAGGTTCCGGCTTGTTTCACTCCGTTGAATGCAATTTTGCAAGTTATTTCCCCGACCGGCTTCAGCACTTCACCGGATGCGTTGTGGGCGAGTTTTTTGGAATCAACCATCTTCGGCCTCTGTAGGTGCTTCCAAGTGTTCTTGGAAATGATCGTTATATCTGATGCCTTATCGAACTACAGCCTGGTTGAAATTCCGTTGATGAGCACAGTGATAAATCGGCAATCACTGGTAGTGATTCTGCGCCAGAATTCCTGAAGTTATTTCTTCGGTAGAACTGCTTCCCGTTTCTTGGCCGGGACTGATGACAAAGGTCTTCCTTATGGCTGCGTTTATGGCACTTATCACAAATGTGGCGCTTGAATGGACAGGATCGTGCGAAATGCCATTCACCACATGACCAACAAGGTGTAGACGGCTTGTTCTTTCTTGCCTTTTGCACGACATGAACAGTATCGGCAATTGTGCAACAACTGCTCAATGATAGCGGTGTCGTGTTTCAAACTGATTAACCGTTTACACTCGTCTACGAAAGACTTCAATGTCAAATCGGGATTTTGATTCAATTTAGCAAGGAACCGAGTGCGGATTCCCGCGTCGCGCGGGAACTGCAAAGTATTGACAAATATGAGACACTTAAACTGGTCATCCTTCATAAAGTCTAACTTGTGGCGTTCACATTCACGCTTAACCATGTCTGCTAATGACCCATAATCGTGGCGAATGCTAACCAAAGACGTTGACTCACCAAAATTTCCTTGAGTAGAGCCACTGCTTCCCTGAAACTGATATCCTTCGCCTCTTTGGGCACGATGTGGTTGACGAATCTTGAATGTTTTTTTGGTACCGAGCTTACGGAGTAAAAGACGCACTTTCCATGAATCATCCTGACAACTGAAAACCATCCGGAACATGTTCTCCGAGCGTTTGAACCCCGCCTCGTAAGAGCAGTCGGAATCAGCATCATAATGAAATTCAGTAGTTGTATTGTAAGAAGATCACTTGAAATGGCCTGCGTTTCCCGCGTAGCTGCTCCGTTCGACTGTACATTCAAGCACTGCGTCAAGCTTTCAATCAGTTTCATCTGTGCTTCCATCTGGGATCGTTACTGAAGTAGCAGCTTTGGCAAATGTTCATCATAAAAAGTCATCACATTTTTGTGGTTGTCCGTCGCCGTTGTTTGATCTTCAAATTTTCTCGCTATTCCGAACATTCCAACATTCTCCGGAAGAATTCTAGCCCAGCTGGAGAAAAATCAGGTCCAAAGACCTTGATCGCGAAAAACATGATAACCAGAACGCTGCCAAAGCGCTGTAAAATTGCCCCAGACCTTCACCAAATTTATAGGTATTTCAATGGCCTTCAACTTCTAGGAAACGGTCATCTGGTAAAATTAGCAGATTCCTTGCCAAAACTCCGTATGTTTGCAGTCACGCGAAGGAATGGAGGGTTCCAGAATCCTCGAAATCAATGCACAATCGAAGTTAATCTATTAATTGCTGAAATAACAGGTTTTTCTTTATGCTTTTACTTTATTCCGGATACTCGCAAACCAGAGCCTTTCTGCAAGATTGACATTCAGCGGCATTTGCACTGACCCTTGATATGTATCAGATAAAAGCCGTTCAAAAAATTCATCTACCTTGGCAGCTGTATTAGCGCTTGTTGAATAAATGATGAGGTCATGAACCGCATAGCAAAAGCTAATCTTCGCCACCTGTGCCGTTGGTGCGACTTAATTCTCGCCCTGAGAAGTAGTGTTTACAACGCCCAAGTCGGAAAAGTGCCCCTTGATGAGCTGCATCTGGGCGGCCAACATGGTGTAAGTTCTCATAATAACGGCGAACAGTTTCCACGCCTATGTGAAGATGCTCGTTTCTTTTCCGCGAGCACTAATTTTCAACACAGCACTCGCAGAAGTGTGAATTAACGTCCATCAGCCATGGACGCAAATCGATCACATTGCGATCAGTTACCGCCGGAGAGGCAGTGTTCAAAACTGTCACTCGATTTGGAGCACGAGCGTGGACTCCGATCACGCATAGACACCAGCCATTGGGCGAAATCATGTGTTCTGCATGTGTATCAAAGTACGCTGACATCTGGTCTGAGTAAGCGCCCACTAAAATCGTTGAAGATCACTGGTCGCATATTCGCAACCTTACTATCAGCAGGCATGTGGAAAATCAAATTGCCAACCTGGACATTGGGTCTCTGCAGAGTCTCTGGAAATTTTGGATATTTGCCGACGTATTCCGGCTGGAAGCGAACATAATGAGACTCGCAATAATTTCAAAACATAACTGCGTGCTAGTTCGACGAAGGACCTTGAAGGCTAATGGTCTCATCGTGCATCCGTAATGGAGACAGCCGCTGCCGTTGCTAACCATCGGAAGATATTCCGTCTGATACGGGAAACGAACCGCAGGAAACCTGCTGTCAACGAGACCATACGCGACGAGAGTTTACAGCCGATCCACAGCTTGTCAGAAGGCTTGGAGTGTTGGGACCAATACTATGAGAAACAGTACAATCAGTCGGCTGTCGGTTTCTCCACCGGGCATTGATGACCCTACTCCCTGGGCCGCCCCCGTGGATCCGCCGTCACGCACAGAAATCGAACGTGAGATCAGAATGTTGAAATTGAATAGGGCCGCAGGGGCAGATAGAATTTCCCCAAATTCGGGGAACCTGCTCTTATAGACGATTTACACAAGTTACCAGTGGAACTTTGGGAGCCGGAAACTGTCCCGACAGACTGGAGTCGCTCCGTCATAGTCCCACTTTTCAAGGGAGTCTCCCGTTCTGAATACGCCAATCATAGAGGGATCAGTCTGCTGTCAATTTCCTCTTAATTGATTGCCTCTGTCGTTCTCCACAGACTGGCTGGCGCTCGTGAAAGTCAGATCCGCGAATAGCAAGCTGGGTTTCGTGGTGATCGAGGCTGCATCGACAGCATGTTCACTTTGCGCCAATTTTTGGAGCATCGCCATCTTTATTGGCGATCCACCTTAGTCGTGTTTCTGGACTTCAAAGGTGCCTTCGGTTCGGCGGATCGATGTGCCCTTTGGGACTGTCTGCTGAGGAAAGGTGCCCAAAAATACGTAAACATTATCAGAGCGCTGTAAGTGCATTGTGAGGGTTTATGACAGACTTTCGCCTCCATTCCATATCTATTGCTGTGAGACAAAATTGCCCGCTGTCACCTTTCCTCTTTGACTTCGGTAATGACTAAGTCATGGAACCAGCGTTCGCTGCTTGCTGGTGAGCGACTTCTTGACTTGGAGTACGCTGACGATATTGCCCTTATCTGTGACAGCTCTTTTCAAAGGTGCCAAGCAACACTGGACAGGTTAGAACTGGCTGTCTGTTGTTTTGGGCTATGCTTTGCTCCATTGAAACGCAAAGTCCTACAAAATTGGCAGGGACCTACTCCTGCACTGACCCGTGGTATGGATCAGCTAGAAGTTTTTCAGGAATTTAAGTACCTGGGCACCAATATTAGCGTCCGTGGGATCGAAAATGAGATTGCGAACCGTATAGCAAACGCTAGAGGTGCTTTTGCCTATCTGTGACGCCGACGCGATATCAACCTCTTTAATTCGTAGAGTATAGATTGCAGCCATATGTTCGACCCTACTGTACGGATATATATATATATATATATATATATATATATATATATATATATATATATATATGTATATACTATACACAATCTGTGGTACAGATATTGTGCCATCGGAATCATGGCTGAATAGGAAAACAATATGAATAATAAGAAAAGAGCAACAAGAAATGTTTTTTTTGTCAAGTTTACCACTCACAGTTTTTGAAATTTTTTTCAGTTTGTTCTTTTTTAGGGGGAGGAAGAAGGGACACCGCAACACACTGATGCACACGTCCGCCATTGACATCGATCTTGAGCCATAACTTCCAAGGTTTTCAACCAGCAAGTATCCTCATCTCTCGGACCCCAACCAGGTAGTCGACAACAACCGATCGAGGCCAATTGTTTCGTCAATTTTTTCATGCGGCTTCTCCATGTTGTAGGCTGTCCACCAGACCGTCTCTTCCAGCCCTGTCCAGCGAGTGCAAACAACGCACGACGGGGGTAACGCTGGACAGGCATGCGCAATACGTGTCCCAACCACCGCAGTTGATGCAGTGAGATGAGCTCCTCGAGCGAGTGGCTTCCACGTCCCAAGACACGCTGTCTAACATCCACATTGCTTTCGTGGTGCTGCCACCACTCACGGGCAATGGACCGCAGACAGCGGTGCTCGAAGACGGATAGCCCGCGCAAGTCATCTTTACGAATGGGCCAGGTCTCGCATTCGTACAACAGTACAGCACGAACAGTTGCACAATAGACCCGCTCTTTGATGCAGAGACGAATGTCGTGGCGACGCCACAAATGCCTCAGCCTAGAAAAAGCGAGGCGTGCTCTCGAGATGCGCATCGAAATCTCGTCTCCAACAGCCCCGCCAGCAGTGATGCAACTTCCCAAGTAGACAAAGCTCTCCACAACCTTTAGTGTCTCACCAGCAAGCGTGAGTGCAGGCAGAGGCACCTGCCAGTCTTGAAGGAGGGCCTTGCATTTGGATGGCGAAAAGTACATACCATACTTTGATGCTTCAATCGTCAAGCGGTTTAATGCAAGTTGGACGACCTGTGGATCGTCACCCAGCAAGACGATATCATCAGCATAATCCAAATCAACAACTCGACTACCTGAGAGGAGCTCAACGCCAGCGTTCAACGAATCACTCAGAGCGTTCTTCAGGACATCCTCAATGGCAAAGTTGAATAGGAACGGAGAGATAGGGCATCCTTGTCGAA